>PVIU01007915.1:0-87765 GCA_004026605.1 Ondatra zibethicus | reverse complement strand
CCCACACAGAGAGAGACAGCAGAATGTCGCAAAAAGGCATGAATAGGATTATCTGCAGTCTGAGAAAAAACTCTTGGTCTCAAGGCATTGCTTGATTTCCTGGCCCAACAGATTGCAGTTTCACGGCGATCCCCACCACCTTGTGGCAGGCATCATTAGTGCACCTGAGATAGACAAACCTCTCAGAAGGACCAAAGACCGGAACAGGTTCTCACATGCTCATGGCAATGGATACTTTACATACATAAGAACTTGTGAACAGCTTGAGTTTATTGACCCAAGGTCTTTGATTTTATGTCAGTTGTGTGCCAAATGAGACCATTTGCTGAGATGGAAAAAAATGTTTCTTGAAATCAACAATATATACCTAGACATCTCAATGTTTGAGTAGGTGAACGCGAAGATGTTCCTTGCTGTGTGGACAGCGGCTCACAGGGCTGAGGTGGTTGGTGCCCCTGAACGTATGGTAGAGCACAATGGGTGCTAGACTAACTATTTTTGGAACGTTCTTGTTTCTTATTTTAGAAGATAGGTAACTTGCACCACTACCCGTCCCAGCTGAAAACAACAGGCTCTACTCTCTAGAGCGTGGTAACGGAGCCCTTGACTCCTGTTAGTGTATGTGGCCATTGGTGAGCTCTGATGACACTCTACAGAGTTGATGAATGTTGGCCTGAGGCCTGGGTTTGGTTTGGTTTGGTTTTAATGGCCCAGATCTGAGAACACTTGCCTCAAACTCGCTTTTTTGTTTGGTTTTATGTTTTTTGTTTGTTTTTGTTGTTTAGTTTTTCTTTTTCTTTTTCTTTCTCTTTTTTTTTTTTTTTTTTTTAGACACTGTTTCTCCGTAACACTGGAGCCTATCCTGGAACTCACTCTGTAGACTTAGGTGGCCTTGAACTCACAGAGATCACTGTCTGCCTCCTGAGTGCTGGGATTAAAGATGTGTGCCACCACCACCTGGTTTAATTTCCAGTGTTATGTGATTCTGGGAATCGAACCCAGGGCATCATGTATACTAGACAAGCATTATATTATTATTAGTACTATTACTACTGAAACAGGAACTTTGTAACCTTGACTGGCCTGGACTTACTCTGTACACCAGGTCTCAAACTGGCCTCTCCCTCCCAAACACTAGGATTAAAGGCATGCACCATCACACCTGGCTTAGGCAAGCATCGTATTAACTGAGCTACATTATGTTTTTTTTTTTTAAGATTTATTTATTTATTATGTATACAACATTCCTTCCATGTATGCTTGCATGCCAGAAGAGGGCACCAGATCTCATTATAAATGGCTGTGAGCCACCATGTGGTTGCTGGGAATTGAACTCAGGACCTCTGGAAGAGCGGTCAGTGCTCTTAACCTCTGAGCCATCTCTCCAGCCCTACATTATGGTTTTTACATTTTAAAATTTCTCTGTGTGTGTGTGTGTGTGTCGCGCCTGTGCACAACATGCACCACACCACTCATGCAGGTTATTTGTAAGCCTTGTGATAGCAGAGCACACTCAAGTAGTCTGGCCCGCTTGCAAGCACCTGTACCTACTGAGCCATCTCAGGCTCTAAGTTTTACTTTTTTTTTTGGTTTTTCGAGACAGGGTTTCTCTGTGGCTTTGGAGCCTGTCCTGGAACTAGCTGTTGTAGACCAGGCTGGTCTCGAACTCACAGAGATCCACCTGCCTCTGCCTCCCGAGTGCTGGGATTAAAGGTGTGCGCCACTACCGCCCTGCCTTAAGTCTTACATTTTTAAAGGATTTAAAACAGGATGTTACAGTGTTTCCTGAAGTGGCTGTGAAAACAGAAAGAAAGGGGAGAAAAGGGACTTGGGGCTATAGCTTCATCGTTAAGAGTGCTTACCTGTAATCCCCATTTGGGTGCGGTGGAGGCAGGAGGATCAAAACTATAATTTCATCACTGGCAGCGTAGTTGGAAGCCAGCCTGGGCTGTGAGACGCAGCAGCCTGAGAGAAGAGGGGAGTGGAGTCTAAAAGAACATCAACAAAAGTTAATAGTTGACAGATATAATGTGACCTGCAGACAACACCTTCTTCAGCGGAACTGGATCTTTTCTTAAAAAACAAACAGAAAACCAGGGTGTGTAGCCTTGGCTCTCCTGGAACTCCCTTTATAGACCAGGCTGGCCTTGAACTCAGAGATCCGCCTGCCTCTGCTTCCCAAGTGCCAGGGGATAAAGGCTTGCACCACCATCACCTGGCTAGACCATTCTTATAAAAAAAAAAAATCGGTTAAGGAAATGATTTATGTGTGGATGTGCCCCAAGTGTGCACTGTCCGTAGAGGCCAGAAGAGGGTGCTGAAGCCCCAGGAATGAGTTGCAGCTGTGTAGGTTCAAGGAACCAAATCCAGTCCTTTGCAGAGCGTCACATTCCTGACTGAGCTCTCTCACCAGCCCCAGGTCAGTTTTACTGTGGCTGCAGAGACTGTCCTGAAGATGTAGGATGTTTGTATGTGCCAGGCTTTGCTCACTGGATGTCAGTAGCAGCCTTCATCTGTAACAACCGAAAGTTTCTTGTGACATTGCCATGTCTCCTGGTGACAGAGTCACTAGGCTAATAACTGCATGTGGCCCTTAGCTGAACAGGGATGCTGATCTGTGCTCCAGTACAGCAGCTCAGCAACTTGCCCCTCTTCTGTCTGGGCATGAATACTTTGACCTGGCTGGTTTGCCTCAGCTATAAGAAAATGTCTCCAACCCAGGATAGGGATGACTTTTGTCAAAGCAAGATACAAGCTCAACTTTGGAGTGCTTTTCTTTTTTTTTTTTTAATTTGTCTATTTATTTAATTATTTTTTTCCATGATATTTATTGAGCTCTACATTTTTCTCTGCTCCCCTCCCTGCCTCCCCCTCCCTCCTTCAACCCTCCCCCAAGGTCCCTATGCTCCCAATTTACTCAGGAGATCTTGTTTTTTTATACTTTCTACTTCCCATGTAGATTAGATCTATGTAAGTCTCTCTTAGTGTCCGTATTGTTGTCTAGGTTCTCTGGGATTATGATTTGTAGGCTGGTTTTCTTTGCTTTATGTTTAAAAACCACCTATGAGTGAGTACATGTGATAATTGTCTTTCTGTGTCTGGGTTACCTCACTCAAAATAATGCTTTCTAGTTCCATCCATTTTCCTGCAAAATTCAAGCTGTCGTTATTTTTTTCTGCTGTGTAGTACTCCATTGTGTAAATGTATGGAGTGGTTTTCTTTTAACACTTTTTAGATTTTGTTTTGTGTTCCTGTTTTGTTTTGGTAATTTGGAATTGGGAAATCTGAGTAAAGAAGCCTTGAGTAGGGGGCTGAAGAGATGGCTCAGTGCTTAATAAGAAGCCTTGAGTATTAGAAGCTTCCTTTGGAGAAGTGATTTGAGGGCCGGAGCTCAGTAGTAAAGTGCTTGCCTAGCATTCAAAAGGCTCAATCTCTGATGCTAGCAAGAGAAAAACAAAAAAGTGATTTGGGAAAGGCTTCCAGATAGCTGAAATTCAGTTTATAATCTCCTGTTTAATGGAATGGGCAAGCAGGTAAGTCAGCGTTAAGGTGGTGCCAGATTGTAGACTGCCATGCAACCCAGAAGCCAGCAAAGGCACACATCCCTAGGCGGAATCCACTGTTTTTGCAGAGATCCACATTTCATGAAACAGAACTGGCCGTTGTCTGTAGGGCAGATAAAGGAAACACAGTCTCCTAAACTTGGTCCCCAATTTTCTTCGTTTTTCTTTCTTTTTTTCAAGACAGGGTTTCTCTGTGTAACTATCCTGGAATTCGCTTTGTAGACCAGGCTGGCCTCGAACTCCACCTGCTTCTGCTTCCCAAGTGCTAGGATTAAAGTCGTGTGCTACCACCGCCCGGTTCCCCAATTTTCTAATGCCTCCAAGCAGTTGCCCTACTGTGTACACTGGAAAGGGGTATAGATTGGGTAATATGCAGTTCTGCCCACAGAAACTTCCTAAAGACTTGTCGGCTGTGAGGTTGTGCCCGAGTCACTAGCCCCCTTCCCACTCTTGGAGGGAGTTCAACAGAACTGGGACCTACTCTTACCCTAGTTTTTGTGCTCTTTTGTGTGACAGAACTGCCTAAGTGTGTGACGCTCTGCTTGTATGTATAACCTGTTTGTGTGTAGAAATGAGGCTGCTTCCTTGGTACGCAGGGCCACAAATGGCAAACTGTGCGCCAGAGGTTCACATACATAGGTATAATCAACAGCTCTGGGATCTACAAAACCGAGATTCTTGAAAAAACAATTTTCTTATGCCTGAGTGGATCTCAGACGCAGGATTTCTAGGTCCTGAAGGGGCCCTCGCCTGTCTGTCCGCGGCGGTTCAAGGACTCCAGATTGGAGCAGGGCCTGGACCCAAAGGTGGAAGGCCCCGTGCTCTTGTATACTGCCCACGGGAGCAAGGACCTCCCGGCTCTTGCGCACGGCTCTTTCCCAAGAAAACAGAGTGGCTGTCTGGGTGTCGAGGAAGTCGGAACTGTACCAAGGTCATCTAGGTCGCAAGGGTCTGCTAGGTGACGTGCCAAAACAGCCCTAATTGTGGTCCACAGGTGCCGGGTCCATAGCGCAGAGGCGGAAGTGAGGGGCAGCCATTGAGCCGTGCCTCGCTGGGGAGCGTGTCCACTGATCTTCACCAATAGCGATTGGCCGGTGCCGGTCGAAGTCCAATAAGGACGCCTTAGGGGAGGGTGTAAGTGAGTGTCCTCCAATCAATTGGGCCGCATACCTCTACCATTGGCGGGCAAGTCTGCCCTTGGGTCACAGCGCACTTGCCCAATTGGCGGCTACCAAGGGGGGCGTGGCACGGCGCGGTACTGAGGCAGGTAGCTGAGAGTCTGTCCGGCGAGCTGCAGCCTGTGCCGTCCCGTCCGCGGCAGCGTCCGCAAGCATGGCCGGCCTAGGGCGGCCGGTCCCGGGGTCGCGCACCGCGATGCCCGCCTGGAAGCGGGAGATCCTTGAGCGGAGGCGAGCTAAACTGGCCGCCCTGAGCGGAGGCCCGGGACCCGGAGCGGCGCCGGAGGGACAGAACGAGAAGCTGGTTCTGGCGGAGAGTCTGGGTCCGCTGAGCGAGAACCCGTTCATGCGACTTGAATCGGAGCGGCGGCGAGGGGCAAGGCCCGCGCAGCAGCTGCTGGAGCTGTACCGTCGCGTGCCGGGCGTGCGTACCATCCGAGCCGACAACATCCTCATCATCGAGTCAACTCCTGGCTTCCCGCCCGCCGTGCCGCCCGCTGCGGGCATCCGCGCTGCCGAGGTAGTGGTGTACGAGGCGCCTCAGGAGGCGCCTCAGCCGGGCCGTGTCAGTCGACTGCTGGAGAAGTTCGACTCGCCGGCCGTCCCCCGCACTCGCGGGAGCCCGGAGCGCTCCCGCTCTGGACTTCCTCAGCTTCCCGTGGCGCCTCCATCTACTGCCACGCGCGCTCCCACCAGTCGGTCGTTGGCTCCTGCCCCATCGGTGCGTCTCAGCCAGCCCGCACTCCCTGTTTCGCCCGTCCCCGTTGCCCCGCGCGCGGGTCAGCGCTCCGCCTGTTGCGAGCCCGCGCACCCCGATGGCACCGCGGGCCCTGGGGCCCGGCGCAGCGACTTCCTACAGAAGACCGGCAGCAACTCCTTCACTGTCCATCCCCGGGGCCTGCCCCGCGGTGCGGTCAATCACTCGCTTTCTAATGGACCCGTGACCCAGAAGTTCCCGGCAGGCCCTGTCAATGGGTTGTCGGGCTCTCCTCCTGTTCCGGGCAAGTGGAAGCCAAAGGTGGAGTCAGGGGAATCCTCCCTCCACTCACCCCCAAGCCCTGGGACCCCAAGTGCCACTCCGGTTAGGCCCCCTGCCTTCCCGGCGCCCAGCCCAGCCAGTGCCACTCCCAACCAGCGCCGGTGGGTCTCCTCTGCCACCAGCGCCAATGACTCCTTCGAAATAAGGCCAGCTCCCAAGCCAGATATAGAAACTATCCCAATCGGGGACCTTCAGGCCAGGGCCCTGGCCAACCTCCGTGTTAACTCCCGCAACTCCTTCGTGTTGATCCCCAAGCGCAAGGCCCTTGGGAACCATCCTTCGGAGGGGAGGCAGTCAGAGGAGCCAAAAGGGGAGGTAGGCTGGGCCTCTCAGAACCGGGGGCTCAGAGCCCAGCCGGTGTCTACGGTGGATGGTGCGCCTGTCCTAGAGAGGAGTACCTTGACTGCTGAGATGCAATGGGCAGCTAGGGAGGAGGGCTGCCCCCGGACAGCCACTGCTGTCACAGACAGGTCTGTTAGGTGGCAGCAGTCATCCTCACCACCTCCATTCCTACCAACCACTGTTGAAGCACAGCCGACTGAGGGCTTAGTTCCTGGCTTGGCCAAGAATGGTCAGGAGCCTGGGAGGCCAGGACTTCCAGTCACCTTCATTGATGATGTAGACTCAGAAGAGGAGACCTCTCAAGAAGCCCAACTGCCCTCCTCAGCAGTTGGTGTGCCCTCCCAGTACCACCTGCACCTTGCCAGGCCTGGGCACACCGCAGAGCTCCCAAGCCGAGGCAGCAACACTTTCATAGTGGTGCCCAAGAGGAAGCCAGAGACCCTTCAGGAGCCACACTTCAGTCCGGCCAATGGGCAGTGCCAGCAGCAGGAGGCTGAGGAGCAGGACGCTGATAGCCTCTCAGGACCCCACCCTGCCCTGGAGAACACCCTTAAGAAACGCTACCCCACTGTACACGAGATTGAAGTGATTGGTGGTTACCTGGCCCTGCAGAAGTCCTGCCTCATCAAGGCTGGCTCTTCCAGAAAAAAGGTAAATGGTAGGGAGAGGCTTGCTGGCATGGTCGGTTTCTGGATAGATGACAGACTTGGGCTGTGTGGTTGTGCCAGGTTCTGGGCCCTTGTGGAGCTATGACGGGTCAAGGCTGGGGTTGGTCAGCCTGCTGTTTACTCCCGAAATTTGGAAGGGAGAGCTGGCCAGGCAGCGCAGGGTCCCTGCAACCCTTTGGAATGGCTAGTTCCAACTAATAGCAGGTCTACCTTCAGGAAATAGCCTGGCCTGTTTGTTCTCACTTGGTCTTTGATTTGAAGGTAGCCTGGCATATCCCTATGGACCCTAGCTTGGACAGACATCTAGAGCCTGGATATGAGAATGTGAAAAAGAAGCTAGGGCAGACCCTCCTCACTCTGAGGTCAGCCTGAACACACAGCCTATAAGCTGTGTGGAGCCAATTGGAAGGTCCAGGAGCTAGAGTTTGGCAGGCCTTTGCCTTCTACAAGCATGGACTGAGCACCCATGCTTCATGCCAGACTTGGTCAAGAGGGCCTTGAGCAGAGAGACTCAAGAATCCCTTAGAGGTTCAGAACTGGCCAGAGTGAGCCATATTTCCTGTCTACCTCTGGCTAGTGGCTTGGAACCCTCTGGGTACAAGGAAAGCGTTCCTCAGATTCTTCCTGATTGTTCCAGGGTCTGTGTTTGTCCCCTGGGGCAAATTCCAAGACCAACCACACGTGACTCTCAGTCTGCTGGTAAAGGGAGGTGCACCTTTCCCTTCTGCCAAGATGGCACCCGCAGTTTCTGCTCCAGAACAGCCAGAAGCTAGGCTCCCCAGGTTAGCCACCTCCAGCCTCAGTTTCCATGGGGACCCTTTGTAACGAGCCACACCTCCTCACTCTTTTTATTTTTTCCCTCACTTTCTGCTTCCTGACACCATTGGCCTTGGCATCATCTTTCTTGCCAATTAATCTGCTGGGTCAGGAATCTACAGTGATCTCTCTTGGGGGATTCTGGTGAGGGCATTCAGAGCTCTAACAGTTTTACCACATGAGCCCACATCTCTTCCATTCTCGTCTGTTCTTTACCCTGAGTTCTTGGGGCATATTGATCCAGGCCCCTTCCCTGTCTTTCTACTCCTTCCTTCCCTGCTTCCTGATCCTGACCCTGCTATCTCTGAGGTGGCCCCTCCCCGTACTTGTCCAGAAAGTGATGAAAGCACCCCTTATGTTGAGGAGCAAGCTGAAGCTTGGGAGGTTCATGGAGGTTCATGAGGCCATGGAGCTCATGGAACAGGAGCTGAGTTCAGATTGCTGTTTCTAGAACCTTGCTTCTATGCTGGGATACTCCTCCACCTTGAGCTTGGCTTCATCTTGAGACTGAAAGGCTGCTACTAAGAGCCTGGCTATCCTGCCCTGTCTGGAGGCAACTGTGGGAGTCATTCCTGGCTGGGTTAAAGTGACAGCAGGTGTGATGGTCATGTAGATGTCAAAAACAAAAGCAGGGCAAGGCCCAAATACTGTTGGGGGTAGGGCCCTGGCTGTCTGGGCCAGTCTGAGGGAGTTGGGGGGTCCAGATGGACGATGCTTATTATGGCCAAGTGGCCTGGGCAGGGCCTTCTGTAGCAGCACAACCGTGCTGTCCTGCCTGTGCATGCACCAGCTGCCCTGCCCAGCAAGACACAGAATGCCTGTGGGAGGGGGCAGGGCCCAAAGCTGCCCAACCTTCAGAGCAGTGTGCAGGGTGAGGCCTTCATGGACTTTGTCCTTTCCCTGACATTCCTCCTACTGCAGCCCCTAGAGAAACCCAGCGTGTTTGTTTTGCAGCTCAAGTCATTGTCCTGGCCCAGAATCTTGCTTCCTTTTGGTTGGAGTAGGTGGGCCCAGAGGACTTTGGGCCATCTGCACACTTTGGTTCTCCTCCCCCATGACTGGGTGACCCCAAGGCAATGCCGGTGGTTTTCCAGAGTATAGCTGAGGGATTGCTCTTCACTGGGCCTTCTAGGCAGCAGGGTATGGTGTGGGGTAGCCTACTTTGGTTTGGCAGCTTGGAGAGCGAATTGTGACTTCACAGGGATTCAGCCCTGCTCTGGGTAGTGAGGGCTGACTTTATTGACCAATGTCCTTGAGAGGCAGCTTGACAGAAACATTCCATTTAGGTTATTTATTGGGAAAGAGAGTCCCTGTCTGCACCTCTCTTCCTTCCTAGCCCCCACTGTTTTCTTGGCAAAAGAGGGGTGTCCTTCCTCTTTTCCACACCCAAGCATGTTAGTGTCTTCAGGGCTCAGGCTCCCCCCTTCCCTGCAGGTGTAAACTTCACCCCAACTTTCTGTGGCCCAGTTGTGGCCCTCAGCTTGCCCTTTTGAAGGTGTGTCTATCCTTTTGGCTGTTTCCAGCAGCATCACCTTCCCTCAGTCTGCAACTGGCTCCCCCAGTTGAAGTTAAGTGTCTTCTCACTTGCCTTTCTTTTTGTGCAGTTTCTCTCCCCCAAGTCTTCTCATGGGTGACCCCTAGATGGTCTTTCTGGAGCCAGAGACCCCAGAGAGAAACTGGACCCTTATTTATGAAATCTCACTGGTGCAGGGTCTGCCCTCAGGAGGAAGCAATTGTGGATATCCCAGTTGGGTGGCTCTGATCTATTGTCCTGTCACCCTTGGGAACTTTGGCTAGGGGCCAATGGGGGATGGGAGCCAGACAGTGTGTGCAAGGGAGTGGGGGCAGGGTCTGGTAAACATCACCTTCTGCCGGGCCAGTGGAGCAGTTTCCCTGCTTTGAGTCCCAGGGTGGACACCATTTGGTAACCCAAGCTGGGTGTGTATGGGTAGGGCGGGTTGAAGGAGAACAAAAGGGCCCTGTAAAAGCTGGGAGGTTCTGCCACTAAAGGCCCCCATGAAAGCCCAGAGGTTCCATCACCTGCCTGCTGTATTAGGTGTGTTGGGTAAAGTCCTCCAGATACTGGTGACCAGGTATATACAGTGACAATCCCTGTCTGCACCTCCCCCGCCTGCCCGGCAGCTCCACCCTGGCAGGGGTCATAAGCATGAGTCACCATGTGACCTACTGATCTATGCTGGAAGGGAGGAGGCCTATGAACACTGGTCTGGCAGAGGAGTAAGTGACTGGGGGGGGGCGCTGAGACTGGCAGGCTTATGAACCACTTCCCCACCCCCAGCCTGGCCAGGCTGTGCCAGGCACTATACCCACATGTATCTATCCCCTCAGCCTCCCTGCTGGGAATTGGTCATGCAGACTAATGAGGGTGTGCTAATCCAGCTGGGCCCTGGCAGCTGGTCCTGTTTTTTCAGTAGTAGGGGGATGGGCCTCAAGGGCTCCATCCAGGGGCCACTTATGTTTAGAAGGCCCTATAGTGTCTTGAGCTCCTACTAGGGTATCTGCCTCAGAAGGCTAGTCAGGAAGGCCAGGTGACAAGTCTACCTTATCTGTCTCTGGTTCGATCTCATCTTCAAGGACTAGATAGGCCTTGAGGCCAGAGCAGCGTACAGCATGCCTTCATTATGACAGGAGTAGACATCTCCTGACCCAGGGGAGTCTCTCCATCTCCTGTTCATGTGGTGCAGATGGCCAAAATAGGGAGGACCTGCGAGAACAGATCTCTCTGAGCAGGGCCTGGTCCTGGGGGCGGGGGGGAATCTCCCAATGGGCAGAGAGGGCTCAGGGGTACTAATAGCCATGTGGGCAAGTGTAGCCGTTGGTTGAGAGGGACAGGAGGCAGGATGCTGGCTTGTTCAGGCCTCCTGCTTTTGTGGTTTGTGCATTGTGGCCTGTGCCAGGGTCACTTTGCCGCCTCAGGACAGGCTCAACCTTCCTGCTAGGCTACTCTTCCATCCTGCTGGGCCTCCGGCTCCTTCCAGGGGAAGAGGGGAACCTGAGCTGTCGGTGTCCTGTACCTGGGAGTTTAATATTTCGAGCCCGGCAAGACTGCCCCATCTGCTGCACATGAGCGCTCATGTTCATTACCAGCCCACTAGGCTGAGCGCAGCTGAAGGCTAGGGAACCTCAGCAATCATAACTGAAGCGCAGGGACAGGGACACTCCCAGCACGCAGGAAGATCATGACAGAGGATGCCCACAGCTTTCTGTCCTTCAGAACCAGGCTACTGGGACAGAAGGGAGAATTTGCTTGAATATGAAATTCTGGAGCCACTGAGGTAAACACAGTAGAGTAGCAGTTGGGGGTCATTGATGGTATTGCTGGTACCCTAAACTCTATGGAAGTGGGACTCCCCGCTAGCCTGAAAAGTGCATAATGGCACCTAGTACCAACTTCCCTGGGTATCAGCCTCTTAAGCAGGCTCCTGCAGTGTGATGGTTGGTGTTCAGATACCCAGAACGTGGAATTAGTCTTAGGAGCTGCTGCAAACAGAGGATGGGATAGGTGGGGCATATATCTCTTGGTAGAAGGGTCTTCTTTCCGTTAGTGTCTCTGCTTAGCTGGGTGGTGGGGCCCCTGCCGACGTGGCTGTTACTCCTAGATGAAGATCTCCTTCAATGACAAGAGCCTGCACACAACATTTGAATACCCCTCTGAGAGCTCCCTGGCCCAAGAAGAGGCGGAGGAGGAGGAGGAAGAAGAGGAAGATGGTGAAGAGGAGGAAGTGGGGCTTGACTCAGAGACGTCCTTTTCCCTTTTCCTGCCCCGGGCCACATTTGTAAGCAGTGTGGGACCTGAGAGCCCCCGACTACCAGATGGCAGCTCAGGTAATCACCGCGGGTTGGGATGAGCAGGCTGGGAGTGGAACCTGAGCCATACTTTCCAGGTGTCCATACCTATTCTCTTTGGTTTACAGGCCTGTCCAGCTACACTCCCAAGCATTCCATGGCCTTCAGCAAGTGGCAGGAGCAGACAGTGGTGCAGGCTCCAAGTGAGGTGGAACTCCCACCAAAGGAGGTCATGGTAAGCCAGGTGGAGAGAGGGGTGAACACTCAGACCCCCAAGGGCTGGCCTACTGGGGAAGGGGTTGATTCCTGAAAAAGCTCAGTGGCTATATTCTATTCTTTCAGCTCACACCTGCCAGTCAGAATGATCTCTCGGACTTCCGCAGCGAGCCAGCCCTCTATTTCTGACCCCTGGAGCTGCCAGGATGGCTAAATTTAGCTCCAGGTGTGGTGGTTCTGGAAGCCAGTCAATGCTCAGGAGCCCTGACTTTATTCTGTACCCCTTCCATGTGGCTCTTCGAGCCTTCCTCTCTCCCTGTCGCCTTCTACCTTTAGGTTTAGGTCTGAATCTCACTCCCTTGGGGGGTGCCAAGGAAGAACAGGTGGGACTTGCCTATGGGACAGGCTGACATCTGTCCATAACATCCCATCTGTGATGAGGTAGGGAGCCTGAACAGATCTTGCACCACAGTGCTGTCTGTCCTGCCTCTTGGCTCCTACCTTCTGGGGAGGGGCCACTGTCAGGAGTGAGAGGCTGTCCTAGCTATTTGCTCTTTATTGAATGAACCCCAAGCTCCTGCCCTCAACCCATGATTCTACTATGGTGGCACCCTTCATGATAGATGACAGGGTATTTTTTTTCTTCCTGATGTTGGACGCAATAAACAACACTGTAACAGGCTGCTTTTGCCTTTTTTACACAGTCCTCAGTCTGAGAATAAGGTGGAGGCCTAACTTGGGCACCTATGCAAAGAAGCAAAAGGTGGCCTTAGTCTGGTGTTTTCATCTTGAGGTCTTGCTGGTCCAGGCTCTTGCTCTTGTTCTCTCCCCACACTAAGCCTGCTACTTTCTCCCTCATAGTGCAGTGGGAAGTGGACCTGCTCTCTGGGGTCTGGAACTCCATGTCCCAGGGATCTAGATGCCAGATGGGAGGAAGGCGAGTGTTGGAGATGACAGGATTCACTATGGAACCAGGAGCCTAGGAATGTAGCTACTTGTGTACAGCATAGGAATAGGGCTAAGTGGAACTTGAGAAATCTTTTCTCATGTTTGATTTGGAGGCCTCCTGCCCTATGAGACTGTAACAAGGCTGTAGCAACAGAGAACTCCCAAGAGTTTAGGGAGATGCAGAGCTGCCCGCTTGGAAGCTGTGTTCTCAGAGGCCTAGGCAGCCAGTGAAGACGTAGGGCTATCTACAGACACAGGCACTGAATACAAATGTCTTTCTGTCACCTAAAGGCAGATATAATGCTTGACTTGGCTCAGACGGAGTGTTATGTATGTTTTCCTCAGAGAATAAGCCCAGTTTTATGGACACTTTTTGTTTAAAAAAAGGGCCTCACACTGTACCCCGAGCTGGCCTATAGTTACTATGCAGCCTCGAACGGCCTGGAACTTAAGGCCCCCTTCTTCCTCAGTGCTGGGATTACAGGCGTAGACTATCAAATCTGTCTTCTGGATCTTCTCGGTCAACAAATACTTCCAAACTTGCCCGAGAAGTTGTGGTAAAGAGCTGGCCATAGGGCTCCTGGAAATAGGAATAAACGACCCCCATGGTTGGGAGCTGGGTCCTGGCAGCAGCAGCAATATATTGGGCCAGACAGAACTTTGAGGAATGGACAAGATGAAGAACCCCAGTCCATGCTGAGACCTAGAACCAAAACAGCTGGTATATATGTTAGAAAGTGAGACCCCAGCCCTCCAATGCCCCTATATCCAAGGAGTATGGGATGACTGGAAGCGTCACCCCAGCCCCTGGCATTCATCCTTGGGACGCCAATGGAGCAGAAAACTCCATCTCAAGCCCCCTCCCTCTGGGAGTTGCCTTGGTCCATACTCCACCTCTGGAAAAGCCCACCAAGCACTGACCCCTCCCCAGGGAGGGTCAGGACCACTCCCACAGGTTATTTAGGCTGCTGCCAAGAAAAGGGATACATGGTTTTTGGGTTTTGTGTGGTCCCCCTCTCTCCCATCTCTCTCTCACCATGCTCCTGGCCACCGGGGAGCGCTGCATTTATTAAACGTGGGCATTTTTAAGTCTAATTTGATCTAACTGGAATTATTTGCATAGGCGGAAAGGCTCATCTTAAAAGTATTCCTAACAATATAGTGTTGCCAGCTGTTTCTGAGCCAGGTTCTGTACTCACCACCATGGTATAGCAAAGCCCCCCCAGGAAAGTAGTTTGTGTGCTGGCCTCGGGGAAGAGACTAGTACCTTTATAAGGAGAGTTAGGGGCTAGGGCTGGCCTCAGTTCTGTGTTCTGAAGATAGAACAGTCAGGGAAAACTGCAGGCCTTCCTACCAACAGGATACATGGTATCTGGCAGGCGATGCCACAGACCTTTGCAAAACAACCTTTATTGAAATGTCACAGGCCATGGGGATGGACCCTAAGGTTTCAGTTCTGGAGTCAAGAATCTTTCCTCAGCATGCCTGGCCTGGGCCCCTAGTGGCTGAGGAGACAAAGTGAGGGGCTTCCATAGTACTTGGACTAGGACCAGGACCTTCCTGGCAGCCCAAGGAAATATAGGGGTTTCAGAGAGAGGCCCCTCATGGAGCTAACCAGGAGCTCAGGGGCCCCATGACACAGAGCTGGGAACTCCTGTCCCATTGGACTGTCCTAGGGCTTTTCTCGTCACTCAAGGCAGGTGGAGGTCGGAAGTTTTCCCTCTGGGCACCTGAGATCGTGGGAAGGCATCTGAGGCCACGAAGAACAAAGATGCTTTAGGACAGACACGCCGGGCAGCCATAGGCCACGGCTGAGACAGGCGCTCGTCAGCTGTCCTTGCCTCCGCTACTCTTCTGGTCTGAGGCTGTGGCTTTAGTCAGGTTCCCAGCTTCCCTTTTGAGGACACTAAGCAGAGTCTGGGAGCTCTCCAGGATCTGGGGCCAGAGAAATAAAATAGTTGTTATTTCTCTGGTAGGAAAATCCCACCGCCTCAGCCTCTCTCTCTGGAGTACAGGAATCTCGATCTGGCTTGTGCTGAAACCAACCGGCCACAGGGGGATGTGCGTGTGTGTGTGTAGGGGGGGGGGAGATAAAATCACCCACCCAAGCCCTCTCTCCCTGCAAAACCAAGATGTTCTGGCCCACACCACGTACTCTTTCCCATACACTGCTGCTCACTCGGATCCCACAGACGGCTCCACCGTCCGGCCTACAGCCTCGGAGCCTAGCGAGGCACTGACAGCTCATAGCAGAGAGCCCCACCTTGAGGTAGGCGGCTTCAGTCTCGGCGATGGTCCGGTCAAACTCGTTGCGAGAGGCGATCTTGCGCGCCAGGTTCTCGTTGACGCGGGCCAGCTTCTCCGTTAGCTGCCTCACCTCATTCTGCAGCCGCTGCTTTTCGTCCTCCTCCTGCTGGATCTGCCGGCACAGCTCCTCTCGCTTCTGACACAGCTCCTCGATGCCTAGAGGGGGCGGGAAGACAGAGCCGTGGGCTGCGGGCTCGTGAGCTTCGGAGTCCGACCGGCACGACACGGGGCAGGGCCGCAGAGCGGGGCTCGTGAAGCGCGTCCGCGCGGCCTCCCGAATGGGTCGGCCGGACCCCCGCCCGCAGCCTCCCGCGCCCGCTGCTCACACTTGACCAGCTCGTTGTTGTAGTTCTGCAGCGCCGCGCCCTGTTGGGTCATGGTCGGCGCCGCGCCTGGAAGCCTCAACCGCCGCCCGCACCGCCAGTCCCGCGCCTGCGCACTGCCTCCGCGGCGCGCGGACCTGAGAACGTCACGGCGGCGCGCCAGTCCCGCGCTTGTGTCATCACAGTGCGCCGCGTTGGGCGGGTCTGTTTTGTGGACGCTGATGGAGGCCGAGGCTGTGGCGGTGACGGCGGCGGAGGCGGTGGCAATTGCCACCGCCGATGACTGCGATTCTAGGCCTGGACAGGAGCTCTTCGTTGCTTGGAATACCGTGAGCACTGGTCTGGTGCCGCCGGCCGCGCTGGGGCTGGTGAGGCCTGGGAAAGTTTGGCGGGCCTGTCTGGAGGTCGCGACTCTGCATGATTTAGGGAGTTGGATCCTCACAGCTCCGTGCGAGCTGCCTGTGATGGGTTTGCCTCCTTCCTCAGCTATCTGATTCGTTTGGTTCTCCTTGCAGCCTTTGGCTGCTGAGTTTTTTCATTCCCCTCCCCCTCCCCTTTTTTTTTAACTCCCCCCCCCTCATGGTTTTCCGTGCTCCAGGCATCTTCCCGGACCAGCGGTGGAGTTCCACCAAAGGAGGAAGAGCTCCGTGCAGCGGTGGAGGTTCTGAGGAGCCACGGTCTGCACTCTGTCCTGGAGGAGTGGTTCGTGGAGGTGCTGCAGAACGACCTGCAGGGCAACATTGCTCCGGAGTTCTGGAATGCCATCGCCCAGCGCGAAAACTCTGTCGATGAACCCCAATGCCTCCTGCTGCTTCTGGATGCCTTCGGTCTTCTGGAAAGCCGCTTGGATCCCTACCTGCACAGCCTAGAACTCCTAGAGAAATGGACTCGTCTGGGCTTGCTGATGGGCTCTGGAGCTCAGGGGCTTCGGGAAAAAGTTCATATCATGTTACGGGGAGTCCTGTTCTTTTCCACCCCCAGGACATTCCAGGAGATGGTCCAGCGCCTCTATGGTCGTTTCCTGAGAGTCTATATGCAGAGCAAGAGAAAAGGAGAAGGGGGCACAGACCCCGAGCTTGAGGGTGACCTAGACAGCCGGTATGCCCGCCGCAGGTACTACCGACTCCTGCAGAGCCCTCTGTGTGCAGGCTGCGGCAGTGACAAGCAGCAGTGCTGGTGCCGACAGGCACTGGAGCAGTTCCACCAGCTCAGCCAGGTCCTGTGAGTACTGCCTCCTTGGCCATGCCTCCATTTCTCTGGATGCCCCATTTGTCCAGAATTCAGTAGACCTCTGTGTAGAGCTGGTAAACTGACTGGTGAGGTTTTTTCCGTCTGTACTTGTAGCCAAGGATTGTTTTTATTTATTTGTTATTTTGGTTATTTGAGACAGGGTTTCTCTGTGTAACAGTCCAGGCTGTCCTGGAATTCATTTTGTCTCAGAGATCTGCCTGTCTCTGCCTTCCAAGTGCTGGGATTAAAGGTTTGTGCCAGCATAGCCAGGGATTACTGTGTAACAATTTTTTTTTTTTTTACACCTAGTAACTGATGGAATGTGTAACAGTTTTACACTCGGTCCTGGACCTAGTTATGGGGTGTATGCCTTGTGTATCCTTAAAGGAAGAGCCCTCGTAGGTAAGGGACAGATGTGTGTTGTGGGTTCTCCATGAGCAGGGATCTCCTCCAGGCATAGGCTCAGTCTGCTGGAGCGGGTCAGCGCTGAGGCCGTAACAACCACCCTGCATCAGGTGACTCGGGAAAGGATGGAAGACCGCTGCCGAGGAGAGTATGAGCGCTCCTTTCTGCGAGAGTTCCATAAGGTGAGACTCTTCTTCCTGGGTTGTGTCCTGTCAAGGCAAAAGTGGATTTTCCGCAGACATGATACCTAGCAGTAGGCAGTTTGACCAGGAGTAGTGACGGTTGAGGTTATGGTGCTGGGTAGAGGCCAATCCTAGACAAATCTGGTAGGTACTAAATAGGTCCTGTGGCTAGAAGACGAATCCTGGGCCAGAGGTGGCTCCAAGAGGTTTCCCCAGGCAAGTATGATAAGACGGGCTATCCAGACCCTCTTCTTTCCACTGCCGTACAAAATGTGTGTTCGCTTAACAGTTCCTCCTGGATCAACCTACAACCTAGTACCTGTACCCTAGCATAGAGGTAGGGTGTCCCAGTGGAGGCCTCTGGTTGCCAATACTATTGAGGTATGTGGTGTGTAATTCTGCTATGGGGTTCACAGCATTGTGAAAAAGCTAGGTTCAGCCCCATGAAGCTGTCCACCCTGTTTCTGCTTCACTCCCAACCTCCCGTTTTTCAAATGTCTATCCCCTGTGGATGCATATTAGCCATGATGGTGACTGGTCAGAGTGGGTGTCCCCACAGTGATGGCCTAGAGTCATGAGCTTGGAAACTCTTGGAGCGACCACATTGAGCCCTGGACAGTGGAGTGTAGGTTTGGTGCTTTTGGCTTCCACACATGGTGGCGGCTCCTTTAGGATCCCGCCAAAAGTGTGTGGTTACTGGGTCAGGCTGGCGCTTTTAATGTCATTACACCTCACACACGATGATCTTCCACAGTGGATCGAGAGAGTGGTTGGTTGGCTTGGCAAAGTTTTCCTTCAGGACAACCCCAGCAGGCCATGTTCTCCAGAAGCTGGGAACACACTGCGTCGTTGGCGCTGCCACGTACAGAGATTCTTCTACCGTATCTATGCCAGCCTGCGCATTGAGGAGCTTTTTAGCATCATCCGAGGTTGGTCCTGCCTCTTACCCTGCAGTGATTTCCTATGCTCTTCCTTCAGCTGTTGGCAGGGTGGTGAGCTGAACAGAGCTAGACCTCCTCTGACATGGCTCAGAGTCTAGAGCAGCACTTCTAGATGTCTATTCTTGTTCCTTTCATTTTGGGTCCTGCTTGGGACTGGCCCCTATGTGTCAGTCTGTCATGTTGATCCAGTGTCAGCCTGTAGAAAGTGAGTAGGATAGGGCTTGTCAGTTAAGAGGATTCGTTCCTCTTACAGAAGAGTCCGGTTCAGTTACCAGCGCCAGGGTTCCGAAACCTTCTCCTGGCCTTCACTGCTACCAGGCACATGGAGCATACAGACAGATAACATTCCTTATCATTACAAGCAAATGCTCATACATATAAAAATTTTAAATAAAAAAAGAGTTTGAAGGCAGTCCTCGTTAATTGCAGGAGTCATTTGACAAAATTGTTTTTCTTTTCCCAAGAGTCTGAAATTGATTTTTAATTAAATTTCACAACTAGTACAACATGGGACAGTTCAGTTGTCTGCTTTTTTTTTTTTTAAGACTTATTATGTTTACAGTATTCTGCCTGAAGGCCAGAAGAGGGCACCAGAACTCAGTACAGATGGTTGTGAGCCACCATGTGGTTGCTAGGAATTGAACTCAGGACCTCTGAGAGAGCAGCCAGTGCGCTTAACCACTGAGCCATCTCTCCAGCCCCCAGCTGTCTTCTGTTGTACACCACAGGAGGGATGACTGTCTTGTGTGAGTTAAGGCAGCTGTGGGCATCAGAGTCTTTGAGAGTCAGTGAGGCAGTCAACTGTGCCTCTGGTCAGATTGGCCTCTAGTGAAGGTTACGTTAAAAATTACAACATTTTATATCTGATGGGTGGCTCCTCTCTGAGCCCCTGCCAGACTGTGTATCTTGTTCTCCCCATCTCTCTCTCTATATATATACACATACACACATATACTATACATATACTATATATACATATATACTATATATAATATCTCTTTTAGTGTTTATTATGCATTTTACTTACCTATACCTGTGGTATGGTTCTCTTTCAGACTTCCCAGACTCTCGGCCAGCCATTGAGGACCTTAAATACTGCTTGGAGAGGACAGATCAGAGGCAGCAACTGCTTGTGTCCCTCAAGGTGGCCTTAGAGACTCGACTCCTTCACCCAGGTACCATATGTAGCCACTGTGGACTGGCCATTCAAATAGCTCTCAGGGCTCACACGAAGTTTGAATTTATTTATTGGTTTTTCGAGACAGGGTTTCTCTGTGGCTTTGGAGCCTGTCCTGGAGCTAGCTCTGTAGACCAGGCTGGTCTCGAACTCACATCCACCTGCCTCTGCCTCCCGAGTGCTGGGATTAAAGGCGTGCGCCATCACTGCCTGGCTATTTATTTATTTTTTGAGACAGGGTTTCTCTGTAGCTTTGAAGCCTTCCTGGAACTCACTCTGTAGACCAGGCTGGCCTCGAACTTACAGAGATCCACTCATCTCTGCCTCCCAAGTGCTAGGATTAAAGGCATGCGTCACCACCACCCAGCTTAAGAAGCAATTTTTGAAGTCTTTGGGAGAACTGGGTTAACCCTGAGCTTTATCCATCTTTGGAGGAAGTCAGAGCCTGTTTGACTTGGTCTAAAGGTTGTAAGTGGTTTATCTATTATTACTTTTTGTATTTCTGTGACCAAATGCATGACAGAATCAACTTCAGGGCAGAAGGATTTCGTCTCTTGGTCTCAGAAGGTTACAGTCCATCATAATGGGAAAGATATGATGGCATAGCCACAGACAGTAAACTCCAAGACTTCAGGAAGTAATGTGTTTCCACTGGTTCAACCCTGCCTTTTAAAGGCTCTTTTTTTTGTTTTGTTTTGTTCTTGTTTTTTTGAGACATGGTCTCTTTATTTGACCAGACTGCCTTGAACTCACAGAGATCCGCCTGTCTCTGCCTTCCAGTTGCTGGGATCAAAGGCGAGCGCCACCACACATGGTTTGGTAAAGATCCTTGAACCTTTAAATTTTTATCATGAATTGGGAATCAAGCCTTCAAAACATGAGCCTAGCTTGGAGGTGGCAGTACATCCTCTAATCCCAGCACTCGGGAGGCAGAGGCAGGCGGGACTACAGAGTGAGTTCCAGGACAGCCAGGGCTACTCAGAGAAACCCTACCTTGAAAAACAAACAAAAACTATGAGCTTGTAGAGACCATTCTAGAGTCAAACCATAGCAGACTGCTCCTTGGAAAATTCTGGAGACTGTGATTATAAATCAGTTGAATGGGGTAGGGGTAATCTGCAGTCTCCTTGGATGAGGGGTCACATGGTAACCTTCAGATCACCCAGCTGGTGTGGCTAGTTGCATACTCAGGTTTTGGCATTCAGGAGGCCGCTGTCCGGACTGCTGTATGATTTCTATCCCCCAACCCCCTTCTAGGTGTCAGCACATGTGATATCATCACTCTCTACATTTCTGCCATCAAGGCGTTACGTGTGCTAGATCCTTCTATGGTCATTCTAGAGGTGGCTTGTGAGCCTATCCGTCGCTACCTGAGGTAAGTGCCACTAGCACTTGGTTCACTCCTTCTGCTGAACTCTGGTCCTGACATGCCATAGACATGGATTGGCTCAGGGTAGGGGCCTCTTTTCCTTTTACTAGTGCTAGGTAGTTGTCTTTTCTACCACACATTGTCGAGGTGTGTGTGTGTGTGTGTGTGTCAGGGCCTACTTCCCTGATCCCGGCAGAGAGAGAAACGTGTGTGCACGTGTATGTGTATCAGGGCCTACTTCCCTGATCCCAGCAGAGAGAGAAACGTGTGTGCACGTGTATGTGTATCAGGGCCTACTTCTCCGACCCTGGCATAGAGAGACACTTGTTCAGGGCCTAGCCTTGTTGATCAAATCTGACAGATTAAAGAAGAGACTTGGGGCTAGGCGGTAGTGGCACACGCCTTCAATCAATTCCAGTACTCAGGAGGCAGAGGCAGGCGGATCTCTGTGAGTTCGTGACCAGCCTGGTCTACAAGAGCTAGTTCCAGGACAGGCTCCAAAGTAACACAGAAAAACCCTGCCTTGAAATACCGAAAAAACAAAACAAAACAAAAAAACAAGAGGCTTGGTATCTGTACAGCTTCGACCTTCAGAGCCTCTGTGATCTCTCTGGTGGATTCCTTGGCAAAGCTGGCCAGAAAGCTCTCAGGCAGCAGAGTTTCTAGATTTAGGGATTAGTGAGCCAGGTACCAGATTGGTGACCCTAGTACCTGAGAAGTGTTAGGTGCCTGCTCTGGGCTCGGGTTTTCTGCCTCCTAGTCATTGAACTCATCTCAGTGTCTTAGCCCCTGCTCTTTTCAGAGTATTGCTACTTGAGTTTTTTGTTTTTTTCTATGAAGCCAGATGGGCCTGTCTTTAGTATATGCCAATTAGCACTGGGCACACTAGGATGGGCTATACCAGGTGTCATGATGCCCTTGTACATTGTTGGTGACAGCAACATTCCATTCTCTGGTCAGGACACGAGAGGATACAGTACGGCAGATTGTGGCTGGGCTGACAGGGGACTCGGATGGGACTGGAGACTTGGCTGTTGAGCTATCTAAGACTGACCCGGCCAGCCTGGAGACCGGCCAGGATAGTGAGGATGATTCTGGCGAGCCTGAGGACTGGGTGCCTGACCCTGTAGATGCTGATCCAGGTCAGTTTACCTATTGGCCTTACCTTGGCCCTCTCCTAGATTTCTTTGGAGGTCTATTGGATTCTGTCATGTATGTTGCTACCCATGCCTGCCTATATCAGAATCAGCATTGTCTTAAACTTGAGGTTAGAGGTCAGGGCCTTGCTTAATACCAGCTAGTTTGCTATATTTTCCTCACTGTCTAGCCACTCCAGCTAGTTGGCACACTTGTGGGACATACATGAAAGAACAGATTCATGGGAAGTCTGTGTACCCCACTGCTGTCTGTGATTTGGTCCTCAAGTGTATTAAGGTGGCACCTCTGGCCAAGTCCCATCTCTTGCTTGGCTACAGTCTGCTGGGTTTTCAAAGGCTGTGTATTCTTTGTCTTGCTTAAGTCTTAGCATGAACTCTACATCTTCAGCCTTTAAAAGGAAAACCCAAGAACCTTTATTCTATTCCTTATGGCTGATTGAGGATCCAGGAGGTTCTTGTGAGATTGGAGGCACTGTGGATAGAACAAGTACCCTAGGAACCAACCCTGGGTCTACTAGGAGACATATTACTCTCAGCTGCCTAGGACATTGAGAGCAAGCCCTCCAGGCCGTGAACTCTGAGGTGTCACTGTCTTGTCAAGGTTCCAGTGGTATACACCTCTCCCCAATGCTGTGCAGGGAAGTCGAGTTCCAAGAGACGCTCTTCAGACATCATTAGCCTCCTGGTCAGCATCTATGGCAGTAAGGACCTCTTTATCAACGAGTACCGCTCGCTACTTGCAGATCGCCTCCTCCACCAGTTCAGTTTCAGCCCTGAGAGGTAAGGCAAGGGGCTGGTTGACCTCCAGGGGGCGCTGAGGCCTAAAGCCTTCATTTGGTGTTTGGAGGAAAACACTTGACTATTTACTGCCCTTATTGGCCAAGATGACCAAACTCTGGCCCTAGTGCTTCCTGCCTTTCCTCCAGCCCAGGGTGTCCTAGGCAGAGTGGGTGTCCTGGGAAGGCTGTCTGCTTAGGGTACCAGTTGAAATGGAGGCACACTGCAGTCCCTCCCAGAAACTTGTCCTTCCAGGGAGATCCGTAATGTGGAGCTGTTGAAGCTGCGCTTTGGTGAAGCCCCCATGCATTTCTGTGAGGTCATGCTCAAGGTAAGTGTCCAGGACTCCCCAGCCAGTTGTTCCCCACTCCCTCCGTTCAGCCCAGGACATTGATGAGATGCCCCTTCTTAGGACATGGCAGATTCTCGCCGCATCAATGCCAATATCCGTGAGGAGGATGAGAAGCGGCCTGTGGAAGAACAACTGCCATTTGGGGTCTATGCTGTCATATTGTCCAGTGAATTTTGGCCTCCCTTCAAAGATGAGAAGCTGGAGGTCCCTGAGGACATCAGGGCTGCTCTAGACGTTTACTGCAAGAAGTATGAGAAACTGAAGGTACAGCCAGTAGGCCTCTTGCTAGTTTTGTATCTCGGTGTATCAAACCCTTACAGTGGGTGGTGTGGATCCTTTCTCCTGAGCTTGTGGTCAGTTATGGCAGGGGAGGCAAGAGTCTGACACACTCCACGGGTGACGATGCCTTCTGTAGACCATAGAATATAACCTAATGAATGCTCTGACCTGGAGATGCTGAGAGGGAAGGTTGTAGGGTGCAGGCATCCAGGTGGCAAGCATATGGTACCCTGTAGCGGTCAGGCTAGGAGCAACAAGGTGGACGTGCAGACGGGTCTGGCTTGGGAACATCTGCAGCATCTTGTTTGTGATGGGGAAGTGCTGAGCCTAGATGTGTTTTTGCCTGCAGTCAGAAGGAAGCCTGTTTTTCTTCAGGCTCAGGATCTGTGCTCTGGATGAGTCCCTCTGAGAACTTGAAAACATGCTTCCTTCAGGGGGCAACAAAGTGGAACCAAGATGGGGGCCCTTATAGGGGAAGTTATAGGAGGGGACTGTTTGTGCCAGTAGCTAAGAGATGAGAGCCTTGCTGCCCTCAAACTTGTCTCAGTTTCTGGAAGAGTCTAGGTATAGTGTTTGTGACCTTTACTGACACCAGGTGAAAGTGTGGTTATTGGTCAACAGTGTGTCCTACTGTGGCCTGTTCTGTGATGATGTATCTAATTACAGTCTCTGAGTGCCCTGATGCTACCACTTCCTGGTTGAGTGACCTGAGTGGCCAGTCCTGTGTACTCAATGTCCTCTCCTACCATCCCTCTGACTACTTTGATAGTATGAGATACCTGTTGGTTTTGCTGGGTTTTCACCCTGGTTCCCAGATATGGCTTAGCCACATCTTGTTGCTCAGTCCTAAAGAGTTAGAGTAGCCGTACTCTAGTGTCCTTTATCTCAATTTTTGCTGGGCACTGGAAGCTCTGGTAAACAGGGCTGTGCTGAGAGGTCAGGCCTATGGCCACAATTCCTTCATCTTTCACCACAGAGCCCCTAGAGGAGATCTTGCTAGGTCTGTGGGTGGGTGACTGTGTAGCCCATGTTTTGTGACCATTTTGCAGGTCACGACTATTGAACCAGTGCTGGGAAGCTAAACTGGCTGTAACCAGGGGAAGCCACTGATACTGCCTCCTTTTCTGTCCTTGAATTGGGTTTATTGATGTCTCTCCCTTAAGAGCTGTAGAGGTCCTAGAGGGACTTAGAGCATCACTTGGCCACCAGAACAGCAGAATCAGTGTCCTGGGTACTACATTAATGAAAAACTGCAGATTACAGGGTTTACCAGATTAGAAATGTGTTGCTATTGGGTTGTACTCCCCCCAGAATGCTCTAGGACAAAAAAGTTCCTTTCTGCCTGTTGCAGTTTTCAGTAGCCCTGGGTGATCCAGGTAAATGTTTCTTTTGCTTTATTTTGTTTTTCAAGACAGTGTTTCTCTGTGTAACCCTAGCTCTCCTGGAACTCGCTCTGTAGACTACTCTGGCTTCAAACTCACAGATATCAACCTGCCTCTGCCTCCTTTCTGCTGGGATTAAAGACATGTGCCACCACTGCTATGTTGGTAAATAGCATCTTTATATCCAGGTTTTCTCTATGTCTGTTTCTCTCTTAGGATGCTAGTTATATCAGCTTAAGGACCCATTCAATTCCAGGACAATCTCATTTTAGGAGATTACATATTTAATGACTCCATTTCCAAGTAAGACCATATTTGGAGCTAAGATGCCAAGTGTTATTGGAGTTAGGTATTTATTATCTCTCTGAAGATGACAATGACAGTCTGTGTTTTCTAAAATTAATTGTCTTCCCCTGAGCAAAGTACATTTAGCCAATACCAGTATCTCCAAAGTTAACCATTTCAGCAACCACTCTTAAATCAATCTCTTCCAATTGAGTGTGATGGTGTACATCTGTGATCCCAGCCTAACTATATACTGACACCTTCTCTCTTTAAAAAAAAGTCTTATCCAGGTTTCCTCTCCAGCTTGATGTCGTGAGGTTGTCTTGTTCAAAGCACGGTGGTGAGACAAGTGTAGTTTAGAAGTAGACATTCCCAAAGGGAGCAAGGAGAAGGGTTATGAGCCCCAAAGCACATCTGAAGCCCAACTAGAGAAATTGTTTGAGTTTGATAACAGCCCTCTGACTCAGTGCTCTGTCACTGATGGCTTGGACACTGAAAAGTTCATGGGAATCCACCAAGGTTTTTGAGTTTTGCACCAGCAGTAATGCTAACAGTTTGAATGAAAGTGACAGAGATAACACAAAAGTCCATACTGACATGTGGGCTTGCTTGGCAAGCCAAGAGGATAGAGCACTGAGTCAGAGGGCTGTTACCAAACTCTTAAACAATCTCTCAGCAATAGGCTCGTCCTGAGCCAGGTGTGGTGGTGCATGCCTGTCACTCCGCTCTTGGGAAGCAGTCACAGCAGCAGCACTACTGGTTGAGGCTAGCCTGTTCTACATAGCAAGTTTCAAGACAACTAGGGCATTATAGTAAGGCTCCGTCTAAAAAAAACAGGAGGCACAGGCTGGCCGGTGGTGGCGCATGCCTTTAATCCCAGCACTCAGGAGGCAGAGGCAGGAGGATCTCTGTGAGTTTGAGGCCAGCCTGGTCTACAAGAGCTAGTTCCAGGACAGGCTCTAAAGCCACAGAGAAACCCTGTCTCGAAAAACAAAAACAAACAAACTTTTAAAAAGAATGAAGGAAAGAAAGTGGGGGGGAGGGGTAGCTTCCTGGATAGCCCATGTGTTACTGGTTTCTACTGAGATGATCAGTTGGATCTACAAGTCACACAGACTAGCAAATGGCTAGCTACAATCTGGCAGTTTTCTGACAGCTGTTTTCCGTCAGGGTCTAGTATTGTGTTCCCTGTTTCCATCTGAGCCCTCATCAGAAGGTCCTCAGTCAGTGCCCACATTTCTATACCAGCGTTGGTCCTGTGATGTTTTCCATGGTTTGTGCATCCTCTAGGATGACAGCAGCCCTTATTCCCGAACCATCATCAAGCGTCATCCTTATCTTCTGTATTATACCAGTTGTCTTCAACAAATCTAGGCACTAGCATCCATGCACTTCCTGTTGTGCAATTCCAAAGCCACTTCAATATTCCAACTATTTATTTATGTAATAGTACTCCTCCCTACAAGCAGAATCTTTTTTTTTTTTTTTTTTTTGGCTTTTCAAGACAGGGTTTCTCTGTATCTCTGGCTGTCCTGGAACTAGCTCTGTAGAACAGGCTGGCCTCAAACTCAGGCTAGCTTCTGCCTCCCAAGTGTTGGGATTAAAAGCATGCACCACCACCACCTGGCAGAATATTCAGTTTTTATGACTACTATAACAGAATGTTAGGGACTGGGTAGTTTTAAACAACAGAAATATGTTGTTTTAGTTCTGGAAAGTAGAAGTCCCGTGTGAGGGTGTTGGCAACACTACTCCTCCTGACACCTATACGGAAGCACTGCTTGCTTTCCCAGCTTTTGGTATATACTCTGTGCCTCATCTCTGCTACCCTCTGCCTGTGTTTTAGCCTTGTCCTTCTCTCTCTCTTTTTTTTTTTTTTGTTTTGGTTTTTGAGACAGAGCTTCTCTGTAGCTTTGGAACTTATCCTGGAACTCCCTCTGTAGACTTCAAACTGGCTGGCCTCAAACCCACAGAGATCTGGCTGTCTCTGCTTCCTGAATGCTGGGATTAAAGGCGTGTGCCACCACCACCCGGCTTAGTATCCCCTCTTAACTAATTACATCTGTATCAACTCTGTTTGCAAATAGCTCACATTCTGAGGTATTGAGGGATCAGACATGAGAGGGACACAATTTACCAGCAGTTATTATACCCATTGTTATATTGTGGTTGCCTAGGAGCTGGGCACTGGAACCAGGCCTCCCACACTTGCTGCTGCCTGCCAGGGATGGCATTGGTACAGGCCATTGGTGCAGGAGCCATTCCTTGCCAGATAGCATGCCATATGAGCCTGTGCCTTGTTCATCTGGACCTGGCTGGAACCCATTCTTACTGATTCCTGCCCAGGCTATGCGGACCCTCAGTTGGAAGCACACCCTGGGCTTGGTGACAATGGATGTGGAGCTGGCTGACCGCACCCTGTCTGTCGCAGTGACCCCAGTGCAGGCAGTGGTCTTGCTGTATTTCCAGGACCAAGGTGAGTCCCTAGAACCCTATTTGGTCTGCCTGAGCACACTACCTTGGGGCCACTAGGCACTACTTGTCTAATGAGCGGTGAGGTGATACACTGTCCCTGTGTCCCGTCATCGTCTTCCATCCTCCCCCTCCCAGGTGGGCAGGATTTAGGGGTAGCAACCATTCCTTTTACCCATGAGTCAAGCTGGACAATGCACATCCCTCTGGGGGGCCAGCTGGTTAACTGAATTGGAGAAGGTATAAGCTCCGGTGTACCCTGCATTCCTGTGATTCTGCACACAGCCAGCTGGACCCTGGAGGAGCTGAGCAAGGTGGTAAAGATGCCTGTGGCACTGCTGCGGAGGCGCATGTCAGTGTGGCTGCAGCAGGGTGTGCTGCGGGAGGATCCTCCAGGCACTTTCTCTGTCATTGAGGAGGAGCGGCCTCAGGACAGGGACAGCATGGTGCTGATTTACAGCGATGATGAGAGCGACTCAGGCATGGCGTCCCAGGCTGACCAGAAAGAAGAGGAATTGCTGGTGCGTTGGCCACTTTCATAGTGGACTGGGGGTGGGCCAAGTAGGTGACTGTCTGACCATCCCTGGCTTCTGTTCGTAGCTCTTCTGGACGTACATCCAGGCCATGTTGACCAACCTAGAGAGCCTCTCTCTGGAGCGCATCTATAGCATGCTCCGAATGTTTGTCATGACTGGCCCTGCTCTGGCTGAGATTGACCTGCAGGAACTCCAGGCCTACCTGCAGAAGAAGGTCCGCGACCAGCAGCTCATCTACTCTGCAGGCGTCTACCGTCTGCCTAAGAGTTGTAACTGATGTCCCTCTTCTGGGCTCTGACCCATAGCATTCATGCCTGTGTGGCCACTGGATAGACCGCTAGGGTACCTTGCTACCCTCTCATGTCCCTGTGCCTAGCCCCCATCCATTCCCTCCCTAACACCCAAAGTACTAATTAAAGTAGATTGGTTCATCTTTTCGTGTAGTTTTTTGGACCCTTGAACACATATAGGTTTGTCCTTCATAGCCACCCTACATTAGCTCTCTAGGGCCTGTATTCCTAGCAGCAGGTAAGGGGGCTACCCAGGGAACCAGGCCTTTACCTCAGTCTATACTTCTGTGTTTGGGCAATAGATTCCCTGAAGCTGTCTTCTATAGGCTGCCCAGGACCCACACTTGTTTGGGTAAAAGTAAATAAGGTTAGCTGCCCAGACTCTCCTGAGTTAGACTTGTAGCCCCATCCTGCTTTTGTGGTCTTTAAAGGAACTCTTGGATCTTCACTTCTGTGTAGCCTATGTGGACTTAATGCCAGGCTTTGTGTAGTTAGGACATTTGCACCCATCATATCTTCCAAAGTGAGGCAGCCTGAATCAGATACATTCCTTGTGTCCAGCAGACAATAGCCACTTAAGGACATAATCCAGTGGCCAGAGGATTAGATCTTTGTCCCCCTTTCTTGCACCAGATATTACATATTACATGTATGTATTCAGATTCTTTGATGTCCTCAAGATTTGCAGTCAGAATTTATGGACAAGGGCAGGGGTGAGAGGAGAACAAGGAACCAGTTTAATCCTTTCCCTCAAGTTAGGGCCCAGCCACCCTGAAGAGCAAGCTGTGTCCCAGATGCCAGCTGAGGACAGGCTAGGACCTGGTGGGGCACAGTGTGGACACCTGCTTCCCTGTCCCAGAACAGCTGTTTGCCGGCAGGAAATACCCAGACCTGAGGCACCATCTTAAAGGGAACAAAAGCTCTTTGGAATCATTGCTTGCACATCCTGATCCTTGCCCAAGGTGGATCCCAGGCCACAGACCACACCCAGTTTCATCTGCTGCCACTACCCTCAGATGCCCTTCTTAGTCCCTCATCTTCAGTTACTGGCTTTGGCTTATTCTGTACTTGGGTCCTGAGCAGAAATCCCCTTCAAGGGTTTCACCTTACCCTTGCTGTTCTAGAGGAATCTTCTCAAGTTTTAAAGGGCTGGAGGCAGGTTTTAGGCATATGACCTTGGCCATAGCCTGAGGGTTCCCACAAATGTAGGAAGCCTTGTTACAGTATTTCAGAATTGAGGTTTTTCTCCTCTAGTCCCAGTTCTCAGACCCTGCCCTACCCCACTTAAGTGCTATTGCTACAAGAATAACTGTCAGGTGCCGGGTGGTGGTGGCGGCTCACGCCTTTAATCCCAGCAGAGTCAGGTGGATCTCTGTGAGTTCAAAGCCAGCCAGGTCTACAAGAGCTAGTTCCAGGACAAGCTCCAAAGCTACAGAGAAACCCTGCCTCCAAAAACAAAACAAAACCTGTTAGAGGCCATGAAGGTGTTCCTATCTGGTTCATACCACCTGGCCACAGATGGGTGTGTCTTTGTCCTAACAAGGATATAAACTTGCTAGGCTGGCCTGTCAGGGTGACGGTGCCAGCCCCTGGGCCTCAGGCGCACCTTCTGCCCTGCATTCCTTTAGACTAAGTTTGTGGACGCATCTTAAAGACTTGAGAAAAGTCTTGGTTCTCATTGTTTAACCAATACAAAGCTCATGTCAGGAGTTGTTTCTCGACCAACCCTATAAGGGTACCTGTGTCTGCTGTCAGGGATGTCCCCAGTGATGAGGGCTGTGCTCTCTCCTCCTGGCACCGTGTTGACTCCAGCTGGCAGGAGGCTGGGCTCAGTCAGCTGCAGGGCTGACATTTCCTCCTACTGCCTCTTAGTTTGCTTGGCAGATCCCTCATAGAGGAGAGTGGCAGCAGGGTGGGGCTGTGCTGCATCTCACCCTGGGACACCAAGTTCAGGAGAGAGGTTAACCCTGACCATGCCAGCCTGTAGGCAAACTAGTTCCCTTGGGCAGCGGCTGTCTGATTACAGAGTCAACAGACCCTCAGAGCATCGAGCTTCGACTAATAAGAGGTGTGAGCCAGAGACTGCAACCCTTTCTGAGCCATCTGCTCCCTGGGGGTGTTATTCTAAGGATATGGTACGGTGTCCTGCTCAGGCATATGTAGCCAGTGACTCTCCCATCCCAATAGATAATCAAGGATTCCTTAGGATACCAGCAGTCCCTTAACCTGGACTTTAAAGGCTGTATGAGCTTAGTCCTCCAAAGCAACCAAGGAGGGCAGCTGAACACATATACTCACCCCACCTTCCATAGCCTCCTTGTTCCCTACCTGCCTCAATTTGGGGAGGGTTTTGTTAACGGGAAGTCTGGTAGCGCTCTAACTCCACTCAGAGGTCTGATGTGGACAAGCAAACTGAGGTCTTGGTCCCCAACACCAGAGAGCAAAGTGAGGTTCTCACCCGTTTATCTGTCTGTAAAACTGTAGCCCTACTATCCCCTGTTGCAGATCTGGCTAGAGCTTGCAAAGCCTATCCCCTTTACCTGCTCCATCCAGGGCTGTCCGCCCAGGACTCCTAGAATTCCAGCATCCAAGTGGGAATGAAATTCAAGTCTGCCTGGGTTCTCTGAGGCCCTGCCCCCACACCCTCTGCCTCACAGCCCCACTGTGAGGTCAGCACCTTCCAATGAGTTCCGTCTAGAGGTGTGTGGTGGGGCTGGGGGCTGAACATGGCCCCCTGTCCCCAGCCTGACTCCTGCCCAGCTGGCAGCCCCCTTGGTCTGATATGTTTGTCCCTTTTACTCATCCCTGCCGCAGGTGCCTCCTCCCACTAGCCCCCCCTCCAGCCAGAGTCCCTCCCTTTTCCAGGCAGGGCAAGCCATTTGTGTCCTGAGAGCCACTGGGGTGGGGGGTGGACCTGAGATCGTCCACAGGCAGGTGACTGGCTCCTGGTCTTGTGGCCTTGTTTCTGCAGCTGGAACCTACTGTGAATGCAGCCTTGGTCTCAGCCGTGAGGCCCTTATTGCCCTCATTGTGGTACTAGCTGGTGTCAGTGCCAGCTGCTTCTGTGCACTCGTGGTTGTGGCGATTGGTGTCTTTCAGGCCAAGGGGTGCGTGAGCTTAGGGTTGGGCACAATGGGAATAAGGCCATGCTACTGGCCCTGGGCTGTTAGCCATCCCTTGAGGGGCCTCTTCCTGGGGTGGTATGTCATGAGAGGCTGGGGATAATATTTTCCAGGGTGTGTGTTGGGTATGGGGGTTCTAGGAAGAGGTTCCAGGGGGCTTCCAGGCATGTGGGAAGAGCATTTCTCCAGAATTCACACCTGCTTTTGTCCCCCTCAGTGATTTGGGCCCCAGACACACGGAAAACAGGTAAGTGCGCCGGGGAAAGCCTCAAGGGTGAGCTGTGTCCTCTCTCTGACCACTCCTGGAAGTAGAGATCACAGTGGCATCCAGAGCAATGTCCTCAAGGGCCGGCTTCTCTTGGGTGGCCAAGGCCCTGCTAGATCATGCTGACCCAGCCCATCATGCAGGTTGATGGAGCCCTTCGGGGTCCCGGAAGATCGCATAGACCTGCACTCGGTGCACTTGGAGTCCCACCTCATGGACAGTGACCTGGAGGTATCCATGATGCCGTCCTTGGAGAACCATGGCCTCATGACCATCCCCATGGAGGTTCCTCTAGAGGAGCCTCCACCACCACCTCCACCCCCACCTCCTCCACCACCAAAGTAGCGGAGAGCAGCTAGGCTGGGGAATTAAACAGTATTTAGTGATTGTGTGCTGTCCTTCTTGCAAGTCCCTCGAGGTAGTGTTTGACATAGATCACGGAAGGACGGTGGCTCCACCCAGGGGCAGGGCCAGGGTTTTCAGCTCCTAGCCCAGCTGGCCAGTTCAGCTTTTCTCTGCACCTTCCTACTGTTGGCCTTACAAAGATGACTGACCCTGGGCCCTTCCTACTTCCCAGATTTCCCGAGACAGGACCTGTAGCTAGCAGGTCCAAAGGGAGCTGCATTGCCCAGACTTGAGTCAGCACTCCTTTCTACTAACACTGTCCTCAAGGGCTCCAAGGGGGAGGGGGTTGGAGCAACCACTCTCCTATACTCCCTCTTTTGCCTTAGGTGTGCCTTCCCGCCTACACTTTGAAGGTCTTTCCTTTGCGTTTATACCTCCACCAATCCTGTCAAGGGACTGGACAGTCTCTGTAGAATCTTTTTGCTGAAAAGGAATGAAATTGAGACTGGGGTATGGAGTAAGGCATTGTGGGTCGCATTCTATGTGGAGCTGGTGGGTTTGATCCTGCTCTTTAGGTCTCAGTGGGGCGTCCAGTGGTCTCATCAGCTCCACTATGGGCTCAGAGCCAAGTCAAGACGAGCCCTGGACAGGTGGTTGGCAGTATTGGACTTTGGCTCTGTGCCTAGCCCCCGCCCAAGGCGAGGAACCAGTTGTGGGACAGAAACTGTTGTGCTCGGGCAGGAGAGTTAATACTTCTGTAGGTGAGGCAGGGACAAACTCCGGGTTATCTGCACTCCGAAGCGGCACAGGGATCTAGGTCCCCTTGTCTTCTCGAGCAGCCCCCATGCGGGGCTCTTTTTTCTCGCGGCTTCCGCCGCAACTGTCTCTACTGCTGCTGCTGTCATTGAGGCGAGTCTGGACACAGGAGCACGTTGGAACTGCTCCTTCCAGATCCCCGGTGGCCCCCGAGTGCCCCGAGGCATGTTCATGTTCACTGGGTGGCAAGGCCAATTGCTCCGCACTCGAGCTGCCCACGGTACCGGCGGGCCTGAGCTGGAGAGTAAGCTCACTGCTTCTGGATCACAATCGCGTAAGCGCGCTGCCTCCAGGTGCCTTCGCTGGGGCGGGCGCGCTGCTATACCTAGACCTGCGGGAGAACCGGCTCCGGTCAGTGCACGCTCGAGCTTTCTGGGGTCTGGGCGTGTTGCAATTTCTAGACCTGAGCGCCAACCAGTTGGAAACTCTTTCTCCCGGCACCTTTGTGCCGCTCCGCGCGTTGCGTTTTCTTTCCCTAGCGGGTAATCGGTTGGCATTCCTGGAGCCTTCGATCCTGGGCGCGCTCCCATTACTGCGCGTGCTCAGCCTGCAGGACAATTCACTGTCTGCGCTCGAGGCGGGTTTGCTGAATAGCCTGCCCACGCTCGACGTGTTGCGCTTGCGTGGCAACCCCTGGGCATGCAGCTGCGCGCTGCGTCCGCTTTGCACCTGGCTGCGCAAGCACCCGCGTCCCGCTTCAGGTGAGCCATCTGGGGCGCAGGACTGATAATGTTTGGTGCAATTGCTGCCATCTGATGCCGCTCCTGTGTCCCGCAGAAACTGAGACCTTGTTCTGCGTGTCTCCAAGACGCCAGACGCTCAGCCTACTGACAGCCTTTCCGGACGCGGCCTTCAGACACTGCGCTCAGACACTCGCAGCGCGAGACCTGGCGGTGGTATACGCTCTCGGGCCGGTCTCTTTCCTCGCCAGTCTGGCCATCTGCCTGGCATTGGGCTCAGTGCTTACTGCCTGTGGTGCACGGCGGCGCCGTGGCCGCACCTCGGTACGCCCCTTACTAAGGAGACCGCTGGACCCCGAGGGTCTAACCCCCCAGGAGGATGCTAGGAGCCCTGCAGCGGCTGTAACCCAAGCCTAAGGGGGCTGCGGTTGTTTCTGGCGCTCCCGCAGCGCTCTGCACTTTGAAAACTGTCCCCAGATTCCTGGCCTCCCTTCAAACTCCCTGTAGGCGTCAACAATAGACAAAAAACCGGAAAATTTCTGACATTCCTTTAGGCATCACCACTGAATACCGGGGTTGGGGTAGCTGTGCGCGCCCCCGGTGTCCCTGGGGCAGAGGGGTAGCGCGCTACTGCGCACCAGCGGCACGGGGAAGGCACGCGCTTGGACACTGGGAGAACAGGTCATGTACAAGGTGGTGGGTGAATGACACCCGAATGGGAGGCGGATGGCGCTCCCTGGTGCCCAAGGTGCGGGGCTCGTTGCGAGCCAGCGTCTGAGGAAGCCTATTGTGGCTGCAGGCAGAAGAGAAGGCTCAGCCCTCTTGGAGTCTGGAGCCCTAGACAGCTGGGAGCCAGAGAGCACCCCTGGGAAGCGCTGCCAGTAGGGCAGTGAGGGCTGACGCTGGGAAATGTCAGGGCCAGCCCTGCGAATGGGGTGGGGAAGGGTCGTGGGAGTGTGGTGCAGCAGGAGAGAGAGCCTTCCAACCTGAGGAGGAACTCAGGTTGCAGAGAGCAGGCGCTGGAGGAGGGGTGGGTGGGTGACCTAGCCAGCTGGGGCCATGGGCCCCCACTGTAGCTTAGGGTGGTGGCTGGAGGAAGGATGGGGCTGCCATTTCTGCTCCAGACCCCTCCGGCCGGGGCCACTTAGGCCCCTCACCCCACTGCTCAGAGACCCCAGGGCCCTGCCTCTGCCGGAGCGCCCTGTGGCCCTGCCCAGCCGGCTCAGCTCTGGCCCATCCTCAGCCGCTCTGGTCCGCACCTTGGTCCTGCAGGGGCTGCCTGCCAGGCAGCAGGGCAGGCGGACGGGAGGCCCAGGGTGGGCAGTCTCTGGGGCGGGTGGGCTTCCCTCAGGCCTTCCCGAGCAGCAGGACTCATCAGTGTCCTTGGCCGGGCTAACTGGGCAGGTGGGCGCCTCCGGGGGCCTCACACCACGGTGCTGACCGAGGGATCTGAGAGGTTGAGCGGGCCCGTGATATCAGTGGGATGGTACTGCTGTAAAATAGAAATACACAGACAAGGCGGCCCGTTAGCTCCGACGTCGGGGGCACGCGCGGGGCCGGGACAGGGTGGACCGGCCAGCCGGCCGACCGGCGGGCAGGCGGGCACGGCCTGGGGGAGGCTGGGGGTGCTCCTCCCCCGACCCCGTCGTGCTCCGGGGTTCTGCGTGGGCCAGGCCGCTGTCCCGTGCGTCTGTCTGTCTGTCTGCGGGGGAGGGGCAGAGGAGGGCGGGCGGGGCGTCTCAGCTCTCCCTATGACGGGAACACAGCTGCAGCTGGCCCTCCTCCCTCTCAATAGCGCGTCGCGGCAGCACTGTGTCTTTTTGGTTTTGCAAAGCGCCGCGTCCACCCCCGGTGCTCTATAAATAAGAACCAACAATCAATACCTGCTGGCCCTGCCGGCCACCAGGGATCCCAGCCCTGAGCGCCCAGTGCTGCCCTGGCCCGGACCGGCCACAGGACAGGGGCAGAGGATCTCAGCAGCTGGACCGACCCCACCCCACCCAAAGGAGCCCCCACCCAAGCCTCCCTCTGAACAGCACCCAGCCCCAGAGACAGGGTGAGAGCTGGGTTGCCCTCCCCCACCCAGCCCACAGTGGCAATGCCCAGAAGTCAACCCTGCAGGGTGGGGCCAGCTTCAGATGGCCCGGAAGAACGGGTCCCTGGTGCCCAGGGAGGCTCAGGTAAAGATTGAACTGAGAACAAGTGCCCAGAAAGGAACCGTGTAGATTTCTGAGCTTTACCTGGCCAGTTCCAGATGGGGCCCCAAGACTGAATGACACCCTCTGAAAATGGCCTGCCACCTGCAGGAATTTTGTACTCTCCCCACTTTGGCCACCTGGCCCAAAAAGTACAGATAATCCTCTCTGTCGGATTTCCCCTTCCCCACACAAGTTTCCGCCCACAGCGCCCTCAGCCCTGCTCTCCCTCCCCGGCAGCCCCTTGTGGGGATCCTGGCTCAGATCTTGTAGGTAGCATAGGCCGTGCCCACTTTCCCTGGTCTGGGAGACCCTGGAGACTGTCTTTGCACCACCAGCTCCTGAAGTGTCACGGGGGTGCAGCCCAGAGACCCTTTGGCTTCATCCACTCTTTCTGTACCACGGCCCTCAGAGAACTGAGCAGCCACGCCTCATAGGTCTCTCTGGAACACTCTAGTAGCTTGAGCCTGGAACTTCCATTGCTCTGTACCAAATCCTGTCTGTGTGCCTTTCTTCCTGAGCATAGGGGTTTTACCACAAATCCAGATTCCTCATGGGACACAAGCCCCTTGTGAGTGACACTGCCCACTGGCTAGAGGGGCTGCTTGTTGGCTAGGACCAGGGTGACTAGCGAAGTGGGGATCCTTTGGAGGACTTTTGAGTGTGCATTTCTGGTTTGGTGGCATGCTGCTCAAGGCAGGGGACAGGGTTCTGGCTCTGAAGGCAGACGGTATGGTTCTGACGATGGCCTTGTGGCAGTGCTTGGGGGTCTGAGCTGAAACACTGGTCTTAGTCTCCCCTTCCTGGGCCTCCCTCTGAGTGTCACCCTGTGTGTTCAGGCCAGGGTTTTCAGGGACACCCTGTCTATGCTCAGATCACCTGGGCGCTGCTGCCACACCTCCATCAGGGACCTGTTCAACTTGGCCCCACCCCACTGCCCACCTGACGGTCTCCCTGTGACCAAGGGTCAGTGCCAATGCTAGGCCCCAGTCGTCCACCCAGATGGACCCAGGCCCAGCCCCCAGCCCCCGGCCCACACAGAGACCACATGGAAGATGCAACACGCATGGCTCTGGTGAGACAGGTGAGACAGGTGTCTGGGGGGCGGGGCCAGTGGCCAGACAGACGGACGGGATGGGACATCACAGCTACACCCTCCAGAGCTGTTGCAGAGCAAGAATGAGGCATCAAGCCCCTTGTGGAGGCAAGAGAAACAGGGATGAAACAGATGTGGTGTGGCATCCTGGCAGGGACAACCTGGGACAGGGCTACTCTAGTTCCCAGGGTCTGGGTAGCCCAGAGAGATGGTGAGGCTGACTGACTGACCAACAACATGACACGGCTTCCAGATGGTGTGTGGGTCATGGCATGGGGAGGGAGGTGGGCAGACTAACGTGGAGACACATGGGGAAGCTGAGAACCAGCAAGGGCTTGAGGAGAGTTCTGGAGAGTTCTAAAGGACGGCACCCTTGTATGGGTGGAGGGTAGGTGAAGGACTGACTTGGGGTATCGGCACGGATGGCCAAGGTTGGAGGTGGGGACAGGGGTGGGATGGTGAGGGTGAGGGAGACAGACATGGGGCAAGGGAGGAGTCAGAGACGCGGGACTGGGGTGCTTCCCCCTTACCGTGTCTTTGGAGGACCTACGTCTCTTGAAGCTGGAGGCCAGGGTGGAGGTGATAGCCCTAAATGTGGCTTTCTTTTTAGGGTCGGGCTCTGCTCTACCACTCTTTCTATCCTAAAATGAATATGTATAAGTGATTAGATGGCTAAGGGTGGCGGCCACACCTGCCCTTGCCTGCTCCTTGGGGGCCGCTGCCAGGCGTGGCCGGTCACTCAGGCCCTGAATCCTGCCTGCCTCGCTGTGCTGAACAGACCGACCAACAGCCAGACTTTGAGAGTGGCCTCTTCTGCCCGGGGTTGGGCCTGTCCTTGCTTGTGCTGGGGCTGGGCTTGGGGTCCTGCTGGCACTCTTCCTAGAATGTTCGCCTGGCTCCCTGGCTCCTGGGTGGCCCTGGCTTAGAGGCATCCTGAGGAGGAGGAGCCCCTGAGGACAGGAAGAGCTTCCTCTCGGGCCACACCAGCCCCTTTGTTCAGAGGCTGCTGACCCCAAAAGGCACACACCAGGAAGGGGCCAAGGACCCAAGGAGGTGTCCAGTTGGAATTGGAGTGATAGACAGAGGCAGATCCGGGGGCACTGGCCTGGAGTCTGATGGCCAGCATGGCCCTGGACAGCTGTGGCCAGGTCCCCAGGGGACCTGTAGGGCCAAAAGCAAGAACGGGTGGATGAGAGATGTGGGGGCTCCAATAGCCCTGTCCCCCCCACAGCCCTCATTGTAATGTCAATGTCAGCTCAGGACACAACTCCAGCAAGACACCCAGAGAAAGAGAAGAGACAAGTGAATAGGAACCTGGCAGTTGGCCGCTAGTCTTCAGGCTTGCATGAACCTCACTGCCCACCCTGTCCCTTTCCCTGGTGGCTTCTGGCCATCCCACATGCAGCCTCATCCCCGCCAGCCACAAATCCACATGGATGTGGCCTGGGGCACCAGGTGAGGCAGATCAGCCTCATTTAGATTGGAGTCACAAGCTGGACACAGTAAGAAAAGGGATCTTCAGAAGGGGTGTCAAAGGAGCTGGGATGGTAGCAGGCCAAATACATCTCAGATCACGTACTACACACAGGTGGGCCCTTGTCTTACCCTGCCTGATTGCCTTCCTATGGATTGGGTGCCAGTAGGTGACTCTGGAAACAGAGGGGCCAGGCAGAAGCTTGGAGCAGGGTGCATGGCCTCCCTTGGCCCAGCTTGGCAGTGGGTGGCCACCTGCAGGCAGCTCCTGCCTGTGCTGCCCCTGTGTCTTGGGAACACTCACCACTGCCCCTGGCCATGGCTCCTAGCACCAGTCCTGCCCATGAGCCAGAGCCAGTGCCACGGCCTGTAGGGATAGAGTAGGGCCGTGGCCTGGCGGGGCCCTGGACGCCAGGCCTCGGAGGGTGGCCTGTCCTACCTGCAGGTTCTTCCTCCACACGTTCACTGCTGCAAAAGCCAGCTGCATCTGCTTCCTACGGGCATCCTTATGTCTTTTGTAGGCGATCTCGATGAAAATCAGGAAGATCCCAGCCACGATGCCTCCAGCCACCAGCATAAAGACCCCTGTGTGAAGTACCCACTGTCTCATCTGGCTGCCCAGAGGCTGCAGCCCCAGAGAATCCATCCCAGTATCAAGGCAGCACGGAGGGCCCACCTGCCATGTTCTCAAAAGTGAGAGTCGCAGGAGCATTGCTGCGGGAGTCACATTCCTGATACCGAACCCATGTCTTATCCAGATCTTCCATGAAGCCATTCTCATGGGACCTGAGTAGGGAAGGGGAGAGGGAAGGCAGGGCTGGAAGCAGGAGAGGGACTGGAAATGGGCAGGGCTTGCATCTAGGAGTGGGGCTGTGTGAGTGTGCGGGGCATTCAGTGGGAAGGACTGGGAATGGGCAGGGCTCACAGGGAAGGCAGTACCATGGGACAGACTTTTCAGCCCAAGTGGGGCTTTGGTTTGTTTGTTTGTTTGTTTTGAGACAAGGCTTCTCTGTAGCTTTGATGCCTGTCCTGGAACTAGCTCTTGTAGACCAGGCTGGCCTCGAACTCACAGAAATCCGCCTGCCTCTGCCTCCCGAGTGCTGGGATTAAAGGTGTGCACCACTACTGCCCAGCTGCCAAGTGGGGCTTTGGGAGTTAGGAATCTTGTAGCCTTTGCTGGGTCGAGAGTGGGAAGGTTCTCCCACGGGGTTGATGCCTGGTTTGGGCGGAGTTTCCTTTATGGCAGTTGTACCAGATAATATCAGTGTCTGGTGAACAGGCCTGGGGTAGAGCAGTTTGGTGTTTTGCCACTGGGGCACTAGAGACAAGGTCCAACCTTGTGGGGAGGCTCGTAAAGCCAAGGGGAGAAGGGAAGAGAGGATCCCAGCATAGGGCAGACTCACTTGAGTATGGACAGGGAAACATTCTGCTTCCAGGGGCTGTCCTTGCGCATGCCGATGCCGAAGCCTGAGCGGAAGAACAGCTCACCCGTTGTCACCAGGTCACATTTCTGCGATGCCTCAAACTCCAGCACCGCTGAGTCCCAGATGAAGGCATGGAGCTTGCTGCCGGCAGAGGTGGAGTCAAAGGAGCCCCACGTAGCCTGGTCACCCCACCCTGCTCACACTTCAGTCGACACTCTTCACTGTGTTTCCTGTGTGAGCCGGTTGCCCTTTGCCTGGCCCTTTACTGTCCCACCCAGCCAGGGCGGCCTTTTGTGTGCTTGCTCACTTGTCCCGCACAGCCTGGATGGCCTCGGCTGCGCTTTCGTAGTTGTGTTTCTCCATGTGCCGATACATGGTGCTCAGCTCCACCTGCCTCCGGAAGTAGATGTCCACAGAGCTCTGCTTCACAGTCGCATAGATGAACTTGTCTGAGGGGTTTCTGAGCTGCAGGGACAGCGACCTCAGCTCACGGCTGCCCCCTAGGCTCCACCAGGAACAGATACTCCCTGTCAACCTCTTCTCCCCCCTCCCCGCCTTCTCCCCCCCCCCCCCCCCGCAGCCCTGGGGCCTCACCCTGGGGTCATTGATGCCTGTGATACGCTCCTCAGGCCTATCCAGCACCAGGAAGGCTGCCAGGTTGGCAGTATAGGAAGCCACGATGATCATGGCAAAACCAGCCCACACCATGCCTAGGATCCGTGCAGAGAAGCTCCGGGGAGCACCTGTGGGCAGAGACTTAGGTCAGTTTCCGGAAAGCAGGGGATGCAGCCGGGAAGGACCCTGGCTTCATCTCACCTTCCCCGATGCCAGAGTTGAGCAGGACACCCCAGGAGAACCACATGGCAGAGGACAGGGTCAGTGCGTCCTCCTCTTCCTCCTCACTGTTCACCTTGAACCGGCCAAATGGACTGCAGAGCGCAAAGGGAAGGTGGGAGAGAGAGCAGGAGAGAGGACAGGAGAGGCAGCTCTGCCCAGCCCTGCCAGTTCTGCCCACCCTCTAGATGGAGGGGTCCAGCTCTCTCCACGGCGCTCACCTGAAGCGGTCCAGCAGATAGAGCATTACAGCCACCACGTGCACTGACAGCCCCACTAGCAACCACAGCGTGCTCTGGAAGGGCTGCATAAACGAGTCCAGTGTGCTCCGGGGAATCTCCTGCAGGTAAACAGGTAATCAGTGTTGCCTGGGTCCTCCGTGCCCCCATCCCATTCCCACCTGAGCCCTGCCTACCTTCTTGACCAGAATGGTCAGGCCCTGGTACTTGAAGGGCTTGGAGAACTCTATGTACTGCGCACGTTCATTGTTGATGGTCAGTGGTGCCACAATCATGTCTGCTTGACCACTGAGCAGCTCTCCCATCATCCCATTCCACTCCTTTTTGTTGCTGTTGTTTACCTGCAAAGCAACAGAGCCAGTGGGGCTGCAGACAGGGTGGGTATGGTTTCCAGAACAAGCATTCCTAGACCTTAGTCCTAGCACACGGGGGGGGGGCATCTCCTGTTCTGTATCTAGCTCACCTCTAAAGCCCAGCCCCTCCTAACAAAGCTCTACCCCCCCCCACAAAGCCCCGAAGACTTTCCAATGAATCCATCTCGGCTCACAGGATCCTCCCACTAGCCCCTTCCTCCAGGCCCCGCCCCTGCCATCCACTCCATACCCGCTCCTGTGTGCCAAACTTGCCATCTGCCACCAGGTGGACTTCATAGGTAAAGTTCATGGTCCGAGCCAACTTGATGAGCAGGTCAATGCAGAAGCCATAGCAGCACTGAGGCACCGTGTGGCGTGCTGTGGGCAGTTAGAAAATAGTGACAGTGGGCTCCCGATTTCACTGCCCAGTACCCTGCCACACTCTGCCCGGCACTCACGGCTGCCTGGTGATGTGTCATTAGGCCCTGTGCAGATCACCTTCTTGACTGGGTCACCGTTAACCGTGAATTCCTCCTTGCATGTCCCATCACTCAGTGTGGGTTTGACATACACAAAGGGCTCTTGGTGGATTGTCACTATCTGGGGGGGAAAGACAAGAACCAGCCTGGGCCACCTGCCCTTGGTTGTGCCCAGGGCTGGCGGCTTCTCAGCACACAGCAACCCCTCGTCTCCATCTTCCTTCCAGTGTTCTGTAAAATCCCCACCTGGGCCCTGTCCCAAGCCCGGAGCCTCCCCTCTGGTTTTCAGAGGTCAGTCCACATTCTTCTGACGCGGTTAGTATTGCTTGTCTTCTGCCCTTGGGGTAGGGATACGGGTCTGGGGAGGTGCTGAAGTGGGGCACAGACTTCCCCAGCCGTCGGCCCTGGCTCATCAAAGTGCCTCCTGCAATACTGTCCTCTTCTTGTAGCCCCTTTCCTCAGATCCCAGTTCATACATCACTCTATCGGAGTATGACTGTGTAGTATTTACTGTGTAGACTGGGCACAATCTCTGACCAATCACAGAGGAGAAACTCTGTGTCTTTGCCAGAGCTACCCTGGCCTCCACTGGCATGCAGCCTTCTGTCTTTGACCCTTGTCTTTTTATTTTTTATTTTTAATTTATTTTATTCAATATACACGGGTGTGAGGGTGTCGGATTCCCCTGGAAGTGGAGTTAGAGACAGTTGTGAACTGCCATGTGGGTGCTGGGAATTGAACCCGGGTCCTCTGGAAGAGCAGTCAGTTCTCTTAACCACTGAGCCACCTCTCCAGCCCCACTCTTGTCTTTTTAAAAATCCCTTTCCTAGGTATGTTTCCATGTATGTTTGTGTTCCTGTGTGCTCATGCGTGTGTGCAAGTGCACACGGAGGCCAGAGGCCAATGTCAGGTGTCTTTCTCTGTCACTGTCTATTTTTTTTTATTATTTAAGCATTTTTATTTTATTTTATGTGTGTTCCTGAGTATATGTATGTGTATCACATACATGCAAGAGCCCATCTACAGAAATAAGCAGGAGGCATCAGAACCCCTGGAACTGGAGTTACAGATGGTTGTGAGTTTCCATGTGGGTGCTGAGACTTGAACCCAGGTCCTCCAGAAGAGCAATGAGTGCTCTTAACCTCTGAGAGGCTATCTTTCCGGCCCCTATTTTATTTTAAAGATTTGTTTATTTGTATTTCATGTGTGTGGGTATTTTGCTGGCAGATATGTCCGTGTTCCAGGTGCATACAGTGCCCATACAGGTCAGAAAGAACACTGACTCCCCTGGAACTGCAGTTATAGTCACTGTGAGCTGCATTGTGGGTGCTGGGACTTGAACCTGGGTCCTCTGGAAGAGCAGACAGTGCTCTTAACCACTCAGACGTCTCTCCAGCTCTGCTATTACTATTTTTATTATTATTATTGAGACAAGTTTTCTTTACTAACCCTGGAGCACAGGAATTGGCTAGGCTGGTCACTTAGCAAGCTCTGGAGACTAACTGTCTCTGCCTGCTCCCTCCACCAATGCCATGGTTAACAAGGAGTACAGTACACAGCCATGCCCAGACTTTTACATGGATGCAGAAATCTAAATTCATGCTACTCATTGGGCTATTTACCAATCCCCATTTTTTTTTTGAGAAAGGGTCTTACTATGTAGCTGATATGGAATCCCTATGTAGACCATGGTGGCCGTAAACTCACAGAGATCCACCTGACCCTGACTTCTACGTACCAGAATTAAAGGCATGTCCTACCAACTCCAGATTTTTTTTTTAAAGACAGGGCCGCATATAGTCCAGGCTGGCCTTTTGCTGTGTAGCTGAGGATAATCTTAAACCCCTGATTCTCTTTCATCTACCTCCAAAGTGCTGGATTTAAAGGCAAGGTCTACCACGCTTAATTACTGCTCCTCTTTCGAGGCTGCCTCTTCAGCACACACTTTGGCTTTGGCCCTCTTCCCTCCCTGTCCCCTAGGACCCACAGTCTGTTGGCTGGGGAACAGGTACAAGTCTGAGGTATACTGGAACGGAACACAGTTGGCTGCTGAGGGCCTCTATGGGATGTGGAGAACAGAGGGGTAGGTGGCCCAGAAAGGACTGGACAGCAAAGCCAGCTGTGGTGACAGGCAGTGGAGGAGGAACACTCAGCTGGGAGTCTTGAGAACGAAGAGTCAAGAGAAGGGGACAGGACCATATTCTTTTTTCTCTTATACAAGTATATATGCGAGTGCTGTCAAAAACTTGGCGAGGGGGCGTGACAAACGGCTCGGCAGTTAAGAGGACCTGCAGTTACAGATGACTCAAGTTCTGTTCTTACCACCCACAGAGTGGCTCACAACCATCCATTCCTATTTCGGGGATCCTACATTTTCTTCTGCCTTGGGGACACCAGACATTCACATGGTACATATATGTGTATATATACTATATACACACATGTATGTATATATGATATATACACATATATGTATGTATATATGATATATACACATATATGTATGTGTATATATATTATATGCAGGCAAAACACTTATACACATAAAATAAAATGTAACAAATCAGTGACTCCAGAAACATGGCTAATAGCCATCTGCACCTTGATGGGTCCCCTTTGTTTGTGATGTTTGTTATTTGCTTGTTTTGTTTTTATTTTTCGAAACAGGGTTTCTTTGTATAGCCTTGGCTGTCCTGGAACTAGCTGTGTAGACCAAGCTGGCCTTGAACTCATAGAGATCCACCTGCCTCTGCCTACTGAGTGCTGGGATTAAGGGCGTGCGCCACTCCCCAGTGCTTTCAGACTTGGCAACATCAGGTGCCTGAGCTGCAAAGAGATATGACACTGGCTTTGCGAGGCGACATGCTGACTCATCCTGGGGGGAATGGAGGCGGGCACTGGCCAGGTGAGACCATGGCCCCAGGTTGCAGAGGTGAGCTCAGATATTTGATGGCACTGAGAGAAGGGTGGCTAGGCACATGGCACTTCAGATCCTGTCTTTGGAGCTCTATGGTATCAGAGCTGGTTGTGCTGTGGCTCAACATGAAGAGCAACTCAGAATAGTCCTTAGGCAGAGGGAAGGGTACATGGATGAACCCAGGGAATGTGTAAATCGGGCTGGGAAGAGGTTATGAAGGAGGAAGCCAGATCAAGAAGGGGGCTTCCTGGGATCCCAGGGAGAAAGGGGACACTCAAGAGCATAAATTCTAAGCTGAACTCTGCCCTGCAGCCCAGAGTGCCCACCCACTGTCTCTTTGCCCCCACTAATCAGTTCTTCTTCAGACTTAGCTGGACCTGGGGCAGGATAAAGTGCTAGAGAAAGCCTGTTGGGCAGAAACTGCTGTTTCTCAGGCCAGGCGGTGGTGGCGCACGTCTTTAATCCCAGCGCTTGGGAGGCAGAGGCAGGCGGATCTCTGTGAGTTCGAGGCCAGCCTGGTCCACAGAGCGAGTTCCAGGACAGGCTCCAAAGCTACAGAGAAACCCTGTCTCGAAAAAAAAAAAAAAGAAAGAAAGAAACCTCTTCTTCTCCTTCCCCTGCCTAGACTCCTGCTTCCTCTGCTATGTGTGCCAGAACCAGCTGCTAGCAAACATCTCCACATCCTTTATTTGTGTGCCTTGACCTCACCCCCTTTCCTCCTGGCCTGAAGGAGTAGATGAAATGTTGGGGATGGGAAGGTTGGAGTATTTCAGCGGGGTCCCCCACCTTTAATCTCGTGGACATCTGGTACCCTCGAGGCTTCTCTGTCTCTCCCCCCGGCCAGATGATCTTCCGGTCGTTTGGGATAACCTGGGGGTGGGAGTATGAGATAGAGGGTGGCCACGCAGGGGTCTCGGCCCCAGGACCCTAAGGCCCCAGCCCCCACCCCCTCATGACCCCCACCTACATGGGTGCCATTGTAGATGCCCACTTGCACCAGCTTTCGGTTCTGCAGGTTCATGATGCTATAGTTGGCAAACTTCCGGTCCCCATCCTCATTGAATTCCACACGGCCAGTCACTCCATCTGCATACTTGGAAGACATCAGTACCCTGGGAAGAGAGCAGGGCTTCGACTTAACCACAGCACCTGTTCTTCTTTCCTTCTGAGCAGCCCAAGCTCCGGCCCCTTCCACCCTGGTTTTAAAAAAGGAGAGATTAGCAGATGGTTGCTCCTCACACTGAGTGGACACCATGGTGCGTGCCTCCCAGCACCAGATGGACAGCACAGCTCCAGCACCTGAGTGGGTCTTGGATGCCAGACCCTATGTCAAGGGCTTCTCTGAATGAGGACGTATGACTGCCAGAACCACCATCCTGGTTTTACAGAGGAGGCAGAAGCCCAGAGGACCTCAGGCCCACTCGCCATCAAATGGTGGAAATAGAACGAACTGCCTCCTCGTCTTAGCCATTGGGTGGCTTACCTGGCTGTATGTTTGGTCACTGGAACATAACAGTGAAGTTGTGTGCATGCAACCCAAATGTAGGGGTCATCCTTGTGAGTGTGCTGTGGCATGCATATGTCATGTTCCTCTCTGGGTTTCTGTGTGTATTTATGTGTGTGCAGCCTGTGACTGCACGGATGGCATGGGAACGTGTGGCGCTGTGGACAGTGGCTCTGGGGTCAAGTTCTGCAGCCATTCCCTTGGTCAACCTTAAATCTCTCGTTGTCGATGGATGCCTGCTTTGAATTTCTGGGTCCGTAGAGGGTCCCAGGCCCCTCCTGCAGCAAGAGCTTTCTTCTAGGACACCAGGAGTGGGAGTTAGGTAAAATCTGTGGTGTGGGTAGGCTGAGGTGGAGAAGCGGAGGCAGTCACAACTCTAGTGACAGCAGAGGTAAGGGCGCTTGTGGTGGGAAAAGGGATGGTTATCATGGTAAAGACAGAGGATACGCTGGGTAGTGGTAGCGCACGCCTTTAATCCCAGCACTCGGGAGGCAGAGGCAGGCAGATCTCCGTGAGTTCGAGGCCAGCCTGGTCTACAAGAGCTAGTTCCAGGACAGGCACCAAAGTTACAGAGAAACCCTGTCTTGAAAAACCAAAAAAAAAAAAAAAAAAAAAAAAAAAAAAAAAAAAAAAAAAAAAAAAAAAAAAAAAAAAAAAAAAAAAAAAAAAAAAAAAAAAAAAAAAAAAAAAAAAAAAAAAAAAAAAAAAAAAAAAAAAAGACAGAGGATACGGTGCTAGGAATGTGGACAGTCACCTCCATAGGGGATTAACCATAGCATGTCCTAGATAAGACCACTGGAAGTCAAGCATGGTGGTGCACTTAGGAGGCAGAGGCAGGTGGATCTCTGTGAGATCAAGGCCAGCCTGGTCTACAGAGCAAGTTGTTCCAGGACAACTAGGGATACACAGAGAAACCCTGTCTCGAAAAACAAAACAAAACAAAAGACTTGCTGGACCACTCCTGGAAGAGTGAACCATGGCTAAAGAACGCCCCTTCTGCCTGGGCAGTGGTGGCACAAATCTTTAGTCCCAGAACTCGGCTGTCAGAGGCAGGCGGATATCTGAGTTTCGAGGCCAGCCTTGTCTATAGAGTGAGATCCAGGACAATCAGGACTACACAAAGAAATCCTGTCTCAAAAAAGAAAAAAAAAACCAAAAATACAAAAACAACATCCCCAATAAACAAAAATAAAGAAAGGAAGGGAGGGAGGGAGGGAGGGAGGGAGGGAGGGAGGGAGGGAGAGAGAGAGAGAGAGAGAAAGAGAGAGAGAGAGAGAGAGAGAGAGAGAGAGAGAGAAAGGGAAAAGGAAAAAAACTCAAAAACCAAAAAACCCAGCCAGCCCTTCCCACCTAAGGAATGACTCCTCCCACCTACTGAGAGCAACCCCCGCCCACCTCTTGAACAGTGGTCCTGTCTTCCAGATGTTGGTGTTGCCCACGCAACCCCGCGGCGGGTCGGTGATGTTCTCCTTCTCTAGCAGCTCGTGAACTGCCTGCGCTACCACGCCCACGGCGTCGCTGATGTGGGCCGATTCGTTCTTGCCGTTGATGAGCTGCAGTCCGATGATGCCTGCGCGATCCCGCAGCTTAGAGACTGGACAGACCATCAGCCCCAAGCGACCCCACAGTCCAGCACTCACCGTCTGGGGCGTAACGCAGGGCGTTCCCCGAGATCTCGCGCTCCCCCACCAGCCACACGTACCCAGAGCCCGTCATGTTCAGCATCGCGGCTGCGCGGTACACGGTGGCAGCGTCGTCCTCGCTGTGGGGCAGACCCGGGTGACGAGCCAGGACCTCAGTTCTCCCTACTCCCGGCCACAGCCTCTCCCTCTCGCATGCTCAGGGGGAGCGTACCTACGCCCACCACCCTTCCTGCTGTCAGGCCCGGAGGTCTGCACAGGCGATGAGGCTGGACCCAGGGCCTTTCCAGTCTTCTGCTGCTGGCCCCCTCTGCCTTTAGGAGGCAGGAATAGGGTGCAAGGTGACTTTCTGAACTCGGATAATGATGGCTCACTGTTGGGCACTTGCTCTGTGCTCCAGATGCTTTGCCGGAACCATCTTAGCATCCTTAAGGGGAATGCGTTTGGATCAGGGTGGGGGTCGGTGCCTAGACAGTCCACTCCAGAACCTGTGACCAGTGAGCTCTAGGCAAGCCATGGGTCTGATGGACCTCCGTGTTCAAAGGTGTGAAATGACAAGGTGAGGGCTCTGGGCTGAGGAGATGCCAGTAGAATCCTGTGCCCTAGTTGCTGAGCTGACCATCCCAAAGATACGATGGGGCAGAAGAGAAACCCCTCACAGTAGGTAAGTTCCCTGACTTCCAAGGCCAGGGCCACAAGGACAAGTCTCACCTTGCAGGGACATATGGTCCTTAGAGTTTGAGGTGTCCTCATAAGTAATTCCTGTGGACAGTGAAACAGGGGGTCTAGTCCCCTGAGGCTGGGTCTCCCTGGTCATAACAATGACCCTGAGGTCTTCCAGGACTCCAGTAGCCACTAAAAGTTCTCTCCTCACCCTGAATCTGCCAGACTGCCATTCAAGGCCCAGCCATGACTGGCATTTTGCTTCTCCAGTGCATGTTTAGTAGGTGCAGTGAAGCCAAGTGGATTACCTGATATTTGGTTATTTTTCTTTAAAAATTTTTTATTTTAAATTTATTTTATGCGTGTGAGTGTTGCCTCCATGTATCTATGTGCATCAGACAAGCGCCTTAGTGCTCGTGGTGGTCAGAAGATGGTGTCAGATCCCCTGGAATTGGAGCTTTGAATGGTTGTGAGTCACTGGGGGTGCTCAGAGCTGAACCTGGGTCCTCTGCAAGCATGAGGCCATCTCTCCAGCCTTTGTTGGGTTATGTATATACCAGCTGATCTATACCCAAGATAAGCCCCACACTTCCCGGGGAATCCTGCCCCCAACTTTTTCAATGATTTTTAACCAAAAGAAAAGCTCTAAATGATGGTGGTGTTGATGAATATAAGCAACATTAAAAGCAGCGAGGCAGTATCTCAGCAAGAACATATGCCAGGGTCAAAGTGGTGGCGCACGCCTTTAATCCCGCCACGGGGGAGGTAGAGGCAGGCGGATCTCCACAAGCACAAGGCCAGCCTGATCTACATAGCAAGAACAATAGAACATAGAGAGACCCCGTCTCAAAAAGCCAAAAGAATAGACGACAGTGCTGCAGTGCACTGAACACGGAGGAGGTCACCTGGCACCACACATGTCAAGGAGCGTGTCTGATGTCAGCTACACCCACCAAGTCAGACAGAGAACCCCATCTCCCCAACTCATCTCAGACTTACGCAGTGTCCACAAACCAATGAAATGTTTGTGGACAGAAGGTCTGATCAACCCATCAAACCTCATCAGACCATTTTACGGGAAATAGTGGTGCCAACAAAGACACCATGAGGAAAATAAAAATGAGGAGTTTGGGGAATGAATTTTGTGTATCCGACAGACAGTAGACCCGATTAATAAGGTCAGTTCAATGAGGTCTGCAAAACACTTAGCCTCTCTCGTGAGGAAGGAGCCGGAACGTGATGAGCTCAGCAGTGGCGCCACACTCAGTAACGTGCATGAGCTTGCGATTCTACAGGTTCCTCAGGGTTTAAAAACCAGTGTGAACTGTGGCTCTAACTCAGTATGTGTGGGACATGTAGTGAGGTATAAGGGTATAAGTGGCATGAATATGGTGTGTGCCAGTGTGGGCGTGTTTGTATGTGAACGCTGTGTGCATATGTGCTGTGTGATGAGTGTACTAATGGGTGTTCACACAGCTCATATTCATGTTAGCATCTCTGCCTACCATGACCCTTCTTCTGCTGCCTTCTTTGCTAGAGCCATGTCTGGCAAGTCTGTCTTTAACCCTCGGGTACTCAGCATGGAGAGGCCCTTCTCACCCTATGTCCAAAGAAAGGGAAGACTCTTCAGTTGCAGTGGGTGGTCCTGGAAATTATTGGCCGTGAAGAGGCAAGTGTTCACTGCTGGGGCCTGGTGTGGTGGGATTCTACGAAGGGTGGTTCTCTGCCTTGTGCCCTGTTCATCCTCATTATAATGTATAAGCCAAGCAGGACTGCTTATTTGGCTTTGTCCATTACAAAAGACCTGGTAGTCTAGTTGGTCAGTTTTAAGAGACCGGCTTTCTTAAGTAGCCTTGACCTGAAGAAAGCCTTCTTGCCTGACTGCTGTGTGTATTCATTTGCCCACCATCCTGAACAGTCTTTTAACCAACTTGAACAAATCTCCCTCAAGTCCTACGATGAGAACTATAAACAATCAGAAAATAGGAGGTGTGGTGGGCCTTTTCCTGAGCAGAGCTTTCTTTGGGCATCCTGGGCTGGACTTGCCTTCCAAGGGACATTTTCTTCCTGGCTCCTTTTTTTGTTTGTTTGTTTTGTTTTGGTTTGGTTTGGTTTTTGTTTTTCGAGACAGGGTTTCTCTTTGGCTTTGGAGCCTGTCCTGAAACTAGCTCTGTAGATCAGGCTGGTCTCGAACTCACAGAGATCCACCTGCCTCTGCCTCTCAAGTGCTGGGATTAAAGGCGTGCGCCACCCTGGCTCCTTTTTCGGGACATATTTCTCTTTCTTTCCTACACCCTTCCTCCCTCTGATAGGGTCTCATGAAGCTGAAGCAGGCTTTGAACTTGCCAAGTATCTGAGAATGATCTTGAACTTTGCTCCTCTGCCTCCCGAATGCCAGAATTACAGCACACCATCACCCCTGTCTTTATTCGGTGCTGAAGATTGGGGCTAGGACATTGTTCATGCTAGATAAGTGCTCTATCAACTGATACGGATGCATCTCTAGTCCCATATGGATGTATTCTTAATCCATTCCTTTCTTTTCTTTTCTTTTTTCTTTCTTTTTCTGTTTTTCTTTCTTGTTGTTGTTTTGTTTTTCGAGACAGTGTTTCTCTGTAGCTTTGGAGCCTGTCCTGGAACTAGCTTTCTCAGAGCTAGTTCCTGCCTCCCTCAAACTCACAGAGATTCGCCTGCCTCTGCCTCCCGAGTGCTGGGATTTAAGGTGTGCTCCACTACCACCCTGCTCTTTTATCCATTCTTTAGAAGCCCTGAACCATCCCTCACCCCAAAGTATACAGTTAGAATCAGTGGTTCTCAACTTATGGGTTGTGACCCCCTTTGGGGGGATTGCATATCAGATATACTGCATATCGTATATTTACATTGCAAATCATAACAGTAGCAAAATCACAGTTATGAAGTAGCAACTAAATGATCTTCTGGTTGGGGGTCACCACAGCATGAGAAACTGAATTAAAGGACCACAGCATATGGAAGGTTGAGAACCACTGAGCTAGACCGAATAACAAAGGCAGTGAGCCATGACTCTGCAGTGTTCCTTGCACTGTTAAGTGCCTGCCACAGTGTTTGTGTGTATGTGTGTGTGTGTGTGTGCGCGTGCACGTGTGCGTGCATAGTGGGACAGTTGGCACCTGCTTGCTGATGCTCCTGGAGGAGTTGGCCACACCAACATGTGACAACTACCACCCTCAGAGTGGGGCAGCTAGTGCCAGCCCTGCCATCTGAGTGAAGAAATGGTCTGTCCTCCAGGCTGAGTCCTGGTTGCCACACCCCACAACCTGTGGAGGCAAGTGGTATGCACTAGGTTTTGTGCACAGAGAGAGAGGTTGCTGACCGGATCTACAGATAGACATCTATCCTGTGTCTGAACACAGCTGGTCCTCTCCTGTCACTATGGCAGCAGGATTTGGGGTATTTTCCTCCAAGCTGGATGGTATGATGTTTTTTCCTCCACTCTTTTGGAACTCAGCAGAACTGGGCAGATTAGGGACTAGGTCCAATTAGACCTCCCTGTTGTCAGCGGGGCCGCCACCCTCCCCTTCCCATTCTTCCTTTTCATGGGTCTTAGGCGTAGTCTCTCCTTTTACAGCAAATACTAGCTGGTTACGAGTAGGGTGATTTTACTGTGCACTGTCACAATAGTGAAATGCGGTGGGAGACAGGCCCTTCCAGGACCAGCCTGTTTTTCTCCATCAGTGGTTTTGGACCTCGGGCTCACCGTCACCTGTACGCCTGCATGTCACTCTGTGGGGCACCCTCCCTGTCCTCAGCCCTCAGGGTGTTTACATAACTATGTCTCCCAACTTCCGTGCATTGTATCTCCAACCCCCAAAGCTCAACTCAGCTTAGTCTATGTGACTGTGAAAGGTGAGAATCCAGGGAAGGGTGAACGGAGGATGGGGAGTTGCCTAGGCTACTGGGTGAGTAGGAGGATGGTGGGGTGGGGTTCGGCTATCCTTGATGAAGTTTTAGTTTTTCTTTCTTTCTTTTCTTTTTTTTTCCAGATTGAAGCTCATTTTGCTCAATGGTGCCCCACATTTTGGCCACATGTTGGACTTGTGCCCCAGGCGGAATCCCAATGACGTGATGAGGAATCGAGCCTACTCACCTCGCAGATAGGATGATGACCCTGGCTTCCAGCTCCCGGGCCTCCATCAGCAGAGCCGTCACGTTCTTGGTTCCTGGGTCAAACTGCAGCACCTTCTCAGCCTGTGGTGCGAGAAGGCGCATTAGCAGGTAGTTGGGAAAGGGAACATTGTGCCTCAGTGGCAAGAGTAGGGCCAAAGCTGCTAGGAACCCCGAGGCAGCTTAGCTAGAGCTGCTGTGGGCTGTCCTTGCCGCCTGCACTGTGCGCCTGCCTCCTCACTCCTCGCTGGCCTGTCCTTGCTGCCTGTCCTTTCTTCAGCCTGCTCGATGTCCTGTCCTCACGCTCCGCTCTTCTCTCTTTATGCTTGCTCCAGGTCTCTCTTTCCATCTCACTCCTGTCCTCGATTTTTGCACTGAGCATGCAAGCTGAAGTGGACCGAGACTCAGAAAGAGACGTGCAGCGGACAGGAAGTAGAAAAGTTTTGGAATGCAACTGGGAACAGAGATGGGGCTGACTTTTCCAAAACCTTAGGAGATCTCAGCTCAGACCTGATTCCTCTTGCTCCTATAGGAGCAGCCCAGACTCTGAAGTGACCAGGTGGGCAGGCTCCCTCCCGGGGTTCCACTAGGAAACCCTGGCGGACCTGGAGATTCGCATGCACTTCCCAGAGCAGCGCCTCCTTGTGGCTGTGCTTGTCTTAAGGATGCAGGCCAGGGTCACGGCGGGTGGGTCATGGGCACCCACACCGCCCACCCCTGCCCTCTCCTGCCTGCTTGCTACCTGCCTCACCACCTGTCTCTCCTCACTGTTCAGGCCTGCGGCTCGGCTCGGCGCGGTGGGGCCAGATAGCACCCAGTGGCTGAGGCACCGCAGGCCAGGACTCGCTAGTCGGTGGGTGGCGTGCACGTCCATGCATATATACCTTGGGTCCGCGCTTGTTGTCATAGGACAGTTGGTCGAGGTTTTCATAGTTCCTTTTTTTACTCTGATGAATAATGTGCACAGAGAAAATATGCAGACACAGAAGAAGATTATAAACGGTTGAAAATGACGGCGCTAAAGCAATCACACCACCTCCTCGGCACGTCTGCAGACGGGCACGTACCTGGAGCTCGCAAACACCGAGACCCGGGGTGGGGCTGGGGGCTGGAGTGGAGCTGAGCGTGGAGGGGACACAGGGGCAGGGGCCACGGAGGCTCCCTGCCATGGAGCTAAACTCGTGGAAATCGTCACTTTCGGGAGAGAGGGCAACCCTGTCCACACCACCCTTAAGGGGGACCCGCTTGCCACCCCCACCCCTGTCATGCACCTGCTGTGTGGCCCCAGCAGTACCCACCCCCACCCGCATCAGTCCTGAGTGAAAGAGGAGCAGCTTGCAGGGCCCTGTCCCCATGACCCTCCCACCCCCTCCCCCTTATTCTCCCCCCTGCTCTCTGGAGACTGGCTGTTATGCTCACATCCAGATGCCCACATTTGTGTCTGAGACTGCGTGTGACTGGCTGTGTATATGTATGCCTGTATGCCTGCAGGGGTGACACGCCACTGTCACCTTCATAGAAGGTAAATCTATGGCAGACTATGATGGAAGGTCAGTGTAGTCTAAGTATATGTGCTTGGATGTGTGTGTGTGTGTGTGTGTGTGTGTGTGTGTGTGTGTGTGTAAGCAAGTCAAGACAAGCACACAGAGGAAGCACTTCCATGTGATCCCCTTGGGCAGTGCAGAGGCATATGGAGATAAGTGAGTACTGTCTTTCTTAAAGGTGTGTCACGTCACTAAAATATCCAAGGACTGGCAGTGTGTATGTGCTTTCGAGTGTGTGAGCAGGTGGTTGAGTGTGCAGGGATAAGGCTGGTGAGCATGTGAGCATGTTGGTGGTAGTCTGTGTGGCTACGACAGACGCGGCAGAAGTATGAAGGAACCTGCCATATGCTGATAATGGGACTCTCTCTTCAGAGGGGTGGGGCCCTTGGTGCCAAAAACCAGCCCTCTTCCCAGACTCAATGGACTGCCATAAAGGATTTACTCTGGGCCTGTCTCTAGCCTCGATGCCTCCCCCACCCCCGGCCCATGCCCTTACTCCCTCCAGAGATCTATGGCACCTTGGGTGTGGGGGACAATGGTTGGTGCTAAGTATGATGAGGCCAGCTATGATTTTGCAGGCAGAACATGCTCCCACCCATCACCCTCCCCCATCTGCCTTTTGGGGCCCCTCCCCAGCCTGGGCCTCCTCCTCCTCTGTGCTACCTGAGAAGCACCACCTGATTCTTTGGTGCTCTGGGCCCTGGGACTGAGGGAGGGTCAGGGGCCAAATCCCTATTAGGTGTTGGTGGGGAAGGGCATAGGGGTCACTTTGACCCCCCCACACCCCAAATCCTGGCTCTGGTGTCTGGCTGTTCACAGATTGGAGGGGCCAGGTTGAGATGGGAGTGTATATGTGTGTCTTGGGATCAGTGTCTACATAGTCCCTTGAGGGATGCAGAGCTCAGCTCCGAAGTGGGAGGGAGATGGAGAGGGGAGGAGCACAGAGTAAGCCTGAAAGGATAGTATGAGGTGGGGGATGGGGTTGTAGAGAAATGGGGCTTCAATTAGGGCCACAGGCAGCCACGAGGCAGTCGGCTTTTAGAAAGATAAGGTCTTTGTGAGCATATGGATTGTATCCTAGTAGATAGAGGATCCCAGTGCTCTGGGGGTTGGGGGAGAGGTGTTGGGGTGGATCGCACTCTGTAGAGGGTGTTCCTGAGAGGTGGGTGGGACTTAGTACCTGGCAGAGAGGGGCTGAGCGGTTCTTGAGTTATGAGTCTGATTGGGGCCTGAGCTGGGCTTAGGGACGCCTGAACTAGAGGGGGTGGGGCGGGACAGGGGTGTTTGCAGAGCTCCAGGTGGTCCAGCCCTCGCGCAGCAGGGACTGACACGAAGGAGATTTCGACTAATGGCAAAAGCGAGTGAAATGAGCCGAGGACAGGCCGGGGCGGGCGCCGCCAGACGCAGTGGTGCTGAGCATGCAGGATGGAGAGAGAGTGTTCACAAGGAGCCACAGACATGGCATGGCCCGCCTGCTCCTGCTCAACAAGGACCTTTCCAGGGTGAGGGCCTCACCTTGGACTCGCGCTCCTCCAGCAATGTCTCCAGGCGCTTCTGCGCTGCCCGGCCCTCGTGGTCGTCGCTGACCAGCAGGATGATGTGGTTCCAGTTGTAGACGCGCATCATCTCAAACCAGACGCTGGACTGGTGGGAGTAGGGCGGCACCGTCCGCAGGAAGCTCAGGTGGATGCTCTGTGCGGGGGGGGCGGGGAGGCTGAGGCCAGGCCGGGTAGGCTTTTCCCTCTCCCATTGACGGGACCACTTCCTCCCATCTGCCCTTCCCCTGTAGCATCTACTGTGAGAGCAGAGGTTTGGCATTTCCCCAGTAGCACCCTGTCAGGGATGAAGCATGTCTGTTCCTAGGGTGACTGCCACCTTCCCACCAGCACCTCTCTAAAAAGGCTGACTGTAGAAGCTTCTCCAACCTCAATGGGCCTCCCGTGGTACTCTCCCCTGTTTCCATAACTGTATTTTGGACTGAGGTATAGCTCAATGGTAGAGCATTTGCCTAGTGCAAATAAAGCTTTGGGTTCTATCCAAGGCACTGGTAAGAAAATAACAACTACATTTACTAGTAAGTCTTCTTTCTCTGGGTCAAACATTGCCGCCTTTCTTCCTCAGAACCCAGAGGTTGTGGCTTACTGGTTGCTTTGCTGCTTAAAATACTCTAGCTGCAGCCGGGTGGTGACACACACCTTTAATCCCAGCACTCAAGAGGAAGAGGCAGATGGATCTCTGTGAGTTCAAGTCCAGCCTGGTCTACAGAGCGAGTTCCAGGGCAGGCTCCAAAGCTAAAGAGAAATCCTGTCTTGAAAGAAAGAAGGAGGAGGAGGAGGAGGAAGAAGGGGAGGAGAAGGAAGAAGAGGAAGAAGAGGAAGAAGAAGAAGAGGAAGAAGAGGAAGAAGAAGAAGAAGAAGAAGAAGAAGAAGAAGAAGAAGAAGAAGAAGAAGAAGAAGAAGAAGAAGGAGAAGAAGAAGAAGCAGCAGCAGCAACAATAACAACTCCAGCTACCAGGGACTGTCCATGTCTATCCAAGTGAACATGGCCCTTCCATGCCCCTGTGACTTGGTCCTCTGAGGCTTCTAGGTTGGGTGTTTGTTTGTTTTGCCAGTTCCTTCTTAGTGGCCAGGGGCAGTGCTTTGGAGTGAAAGAATATTCACTGCCTCTGCCATTGGCTGCAGGTAGGTTGCATCACATTTGGTGCTGCCTATTGGCTCTGAGTGGTCTTGCTGGTTTGTGTGATGGGCAGAGGGCTAACTTTGAGTTGGGACAGTCAGGAACCAGAATGTGGCTGTGTGATGTTTGGCCCCACTGTTGCCCACATACAAGCCCAGTGGGTTGGCCCATGGTCAGTCCCTAGGTTGGTCCAGCTGTATGGAGCCTCCTAGCTTTTTGTTTATCCCTGGCTGCTTTGCTTCTTCTGGTCACTCCTCTCTCTCTCTCTCTCTCTCTCTCTCTCTCTCTCTCTCTCTCTCTTTTGAGACATGATTTCTCTGTGTCTCTGACTGTCCTGAAATTCACTCTGTTGACTGGGTTGACCTTCAACTCACAGAGATCCGCCTGCCTCTGCCTCCCAAGTGCTGGGATTAAAGGCCTGCACCATCATCGCCCGTCTGTCATTCCTCTCCTTTACACATGAGGGTAAAAGTGTTTCAGAGGAAAAATGGTCAGAAGGCATAGGATGAGAGCCTGCTCCTCACTGGCTTGGGAAGAGCAGCCCCTCCCTCTGGGGCTCTCCTACAAGACCCACCTCTGACTCCCTTTTTGTCACTGAAGGGCAGAGGCACCACATGCTTAGGCCTGAAAGGCTAGTCATCCTGCCTCAAGGAAGCCTTTTCATGGATTATAGGCTCTGGCAGGAAGACTCTGAGGGGTATATGGAGACCTGGAGGCCCACTGCTCAGTCCATTAGCCCTCTGGCTGAGCCCAGGCACCAGCTGGTTGTCTCCAAGCTACTAGATGTCTACAGGCTTCTTGAATCTACAGGAAATGGGGAGCAGGCTCTGGGGCCTGTTAGGCCACTGGGTGGCTGGATTGCATTCCAGTTGACAAGTCCTCACAGAAATCACAGCAAATGAAAGATCGTATGACCTAGAACAAGTTCCCAGTGTCTCTGGGCTGTGATTTTCTACAACTCAGCGGCTGCTCTTCAGCTTTTGGGCCAATGATGGAGGCCATCCCAATCTTTGGGCCACAAGATCTCTGCAGAATCCTGAGCTGAGATCCTTTAGTCCCTGAGACATGAGTCTCCTGTCACAAGCCGCCTGTCTGTCTGCCCTGCCTACCTCCTCCCACGTGCACTTGTGCACTTCCATCCGAGGCTGGGGTCCACAGCATCCCTTCCCCCCCAGCACTTCTCCACCCAGGCACCTGCTTCTCCTGCTTCTCTCCACCTCTTCCGCTGCTGCACCCAAAGCCTGCCTGTTCTAGGACGCTCCCTCTTTACCCCGTTTTCTAGCCCAGGAAGCCCTCTTCTCCCCAAAGGGGATGTTATTGGTCTTTTTGACCGTCATCAGGAGCCAGCCTGAGTAAGGGGTGACCGCTTGAGCATGTGTGAGCGTGCAAGGAGAGGGAGGGTGAGGATGCTAGTGTCGTATGAGAAGGTGTGTGGGACTGTGTGAGAGTGTGACAGCATGAGCACGCGGGGACTGAGTGTGCAGGTTAATATGTGGTGAGTATGGACACGTATGAACATGTATGTGACTGAGTTGTCATAGGCATGCATGTCAGTGTGCTTGAGTATTGTGAACCAATATCTATGTGATTCATTGTGAGGTATGTATGTGTGGTTATGAGTGAGTGTGTCACTTGAGTTCCCTCAAAGGCTGGGTGGTGCACGCCTTTAATCCCAGCACTCAGGAGGAAGAGGCAGGTGGATCTCTGTGAGCTTGAGGCCAGCCTGGTCTACAAGAGCTAGTTCCAGGACAGGCCCCAAAGCCACAGAGACACCCTGTCTCAAAAAACCAAAAAAAAAAAAAAAAAGTTTCCTCAAGGGCAGCCTGTGACCTAAGCATCCCAACCTCACCAGTATCTAATGCCCAGTGCCAATCTACCTGGCTCAGCGACATGTGGCCCTGGAGCTATCTGGAGCTGACAATGGGGGATAAAAAATAATTGAGTCTGAGTCTGGTGGTCAGGCTTACCTTGTCAGAGTAGATGGACATTCGTGTCGTCAGCCCCAGAACAGGGATTCTGTAGAAACCAGCTGTGTAGGAGACGGGAGTGGGGGTGAAGTGGTCGTTGGGGGTAGGTGGGTGGCTAACTAGGATTGCGTAGACCTGTGAATACAGGAGACAGAGTCAGCTTTGTGGGAGTAGACTGGACATTACACGAGGGTTTGAGACCAAGAAGTAGCAAGAGCCGGAACTGCAGGCCAGGGATCCTGGTGGTGCCATTTGTGCACATGGTCCACACATCCAAGAGACAGGAAAATGAGCCAAACCACAATACTCTGGTGATAAAACCCATTGTGGAGAGGGAGCAGCACCGAACAAGGCTCTAGGGATGTAGACGACACCACACACACACACGCATACACACGCACACACACACACAGAGAGTTGGCAGATTCTTTCTCAACCAGTCCTCTCTGGCCAAGGTACCTCTTGTAAAGTCAGGAGGGGGGCAAGTTTCTGAGCAAAGTTCTGCCATGGCCTCTACATTCTGGGATGTAAGGACTGATTCTTACTCCCCTCACCCGACATCCAGCCTGCATCCTTTAGAACACATTAGTGTTTGTAGGCATGTATGTATGTGACTATGTAGGTGTTCATGAGCATATGCTGGAACATGTTTGCACTATGTGCATAACACATCCATGTTTAAATATGCCTATCGTGATAAAATCAGGGTTTCTATGTGCATTGAGCATATGAAGCAGTGTGTTCATGGATGTGCAAATATGTGTGAGCATGTGCAGTTGATTGTGTCATGTTGAGATGCAGTGTGTGTTAGTGCAGTGTTCATGTACATGTGTGTGAGCAGACATGTTCATGGATGTAGCATGCCCTATGAAAAGCATGTATGAACAGCCTTGGCGCAGTCCCTGCTCTTCTCTTACATAAACTGGTGCATTGCAGTGACCCTCATATGGCTTCATTGAAATTCAGCAACCAGCTCAGCCAGGGGCGGACAATTTCAACAGCCACATGTCCTCCCCTGCAGCACACTGAGCTCGGCTCCCACACTGTGCCTTGGTGTCTCTGGCATGCGCAGTTCTCACTCCCACCCCTGCAGAGCCTGTTTCTTCTGGCACCTGGGCCATCCATTGCAGACTCATGAATGGGGGGAAGGGAAGAGGGGTAAGGAAAGAAACAAAGATGGCCCCAGGCCTCATCCAGTCAGTGGCCTGAAGTGCTCTCCATCTGTGACCAGAGGTCTGGACCCACACTGACTGGATGGAACAAATCACTAATGATAGTCACATGGCAGCACACATGGTCCTTCTGAGGACCAGTCCAGGTGGCAGGTGACCAGCTGGGGGAAGCGACAGACACAGATGTTTGTTCCAGGCCTCTCCAGGTGCCAGTTAGTTTGAAGTGGTGTAGTAAGGAGACTGAGAAGGATCAGGGAAGGACGGAAAGAAACTGGGACAGTGGGGTGGATGGTGGAGGAGCAGGAGAAAAGGGAAGTAGTGGTCACCTGGCTGGAGATGAGGTCCTCACACACTGACAGGGCCATCTGTATGGCGTTGGGCTTGTGGGTGACAGAGGTGGCGTTGAGCTGTATCTTCCAAGAGCCGTGTCGCTTATTGGCCTGGTTCACGGCCTCGCGGAACATCTGCTCGTGCTTGCGCGTGCTCAGCACCGCGCCGATGTTGACGATCTTGGGGTCGCAGGCGGCGCGGGCGAAGGAGCAGGAAAAAAGCAGGGCGAATGTCAGCAGGTGCATGGTGCTCATGAGCTCCGGGCACGGCGGGCCTGGTTCTGGGTTGCGCGAGTGCGACGACCCCGGTGTACGACCCGCGGGCCGCCCGGGCGGTCAAGCACCCGCGAGTCCTCCAGGAGCCTGGGGCGAGAGCGGCGGACGCTGTCCGAGGTGCTGAAGCGTGTTCGGCGCTGCTCGAACACCCGCGCGGAAAAGCGGAAAGGACGGCGGCGCGGGCTGAGCGACTGGTCCCGAGGCTGCGGCTACTGCAGCAGCTGCGGAGTCATGAGCGGGACCTACGCGTCCTACCCCTCCCACCGCCCCCGCTTCCTGACGCCGAGTCGAGCGCGCGCCTCCTGACGCGCGCGCCTGCGTTGGCGTGAGTGCTTTGAGTGAGCGCGAGCGAGGAGCGCTCCCGCCGGTGTGTGCACGCGCGTTAGCGTGCAGCGACCCTGGGACGGTCACTCGTGTGGTCCCAGACCTGCAACAGTTGAGCTGGGAAGGCTAAAGGGGTTTCTTACAACCGGGTTCTCCTGCACCCTTGCGTGTATTTGAGGGAATGTGTGCTGTGCTTGCTTGTCTATGCGTGAACGCGTAAGTCCTCACCCATAGTTTGTAATATTTTGGGACTTGATTCTTCCAAGGACAGGGAAAGGCCCTATCCCTATATACCTCTGGGGGAAGGATATTGGTGCTCTCCTCCCGACAGGGCTTGGTAGTGGAGAGAGTTGGGCACACCTGTAATCTAGCGCTCTAGGATTGCCTAGAGTTCAAGGCCTTGCTGGGCTACGTAGTACCTGGCCTTTCAGTGAGGGAGGTGGGGCAGCCACACCTTCTTGGATGTGTGACTTGGACTTCCCTCTGGAGGTTAAGAATAGGTGTGGCATTGGCGATCCTACTATATAGTGGTACCTTCCAGGAGACCTTAGGGAGACCAAAATCAGAGGGAGCTGTTTGCAGTAGCAAATTCAAGCTTAGACATCAGGCTCCTACCTGGCGTGTCTAAGTTAGGTATTTCGTATTTCCTGCTTTTCTTTGACTTCTCTGTTAGGTGTTGCTAGGGCCTTCTCCCAGCTGTGAGTTCCCAGAGCTCCTCTTGTTCCTCTGGGCCTGGCATTCCTAATTCTTTGTCCCCCTTCAGCCCTATAGAATACAGCCCTTCCCAAATTCAAAGAACAGCTGAAGCCCCGCCCCTGCCAGTGACATCACTATTTCCAATAGCAACCAAGGATTTTGCAGGCTCCACTGTAAATGCTTCCTAGGGGACAAAGCAGGTGGTCTCCACATCTAAGTGCTGAGCAGTGCAGGGGGAATCCTGAACCCTCAGGTTCGCATTCCTGGTTCCTCTTGTTAACACTGTCTTCCTGGAGCAGAGGACAGGCAGGCCTGTGGCATTGTTCAAGCCCCCTGTCTTGGACCCCTTTCTTCTCTCTGCTGCCTGAGGGGTTACATGCCTTCATACTCTGCTCTGGCATTGAGGAATGAGCTCCAGCTTCAGGGTCCTGATGCTCCAACAGCTTTCAGAAGGCCTAGAGTTGACACCTCCTGCAGATGAGTTGGGGCCACCTCCAGACATCTATGGCTTTGGCACGTCAGGACCTGAAGCATGTGTAGGGGTGGGCCTGGGCTCTTCCTTCATGACAGGGCAGGAGTCACCAGTCCATCCCACACTCCCAGAGGAGCTGGAGACTGCTCCTACTGGTACAGTAGAGCCCACTACTGAATATTCAGAGATCAGTAAGCAATTCTTCCCAGCCAGAAATCTGAAATTGACCACAGTAGAATTATTTGTTTGTTTAATTTTGGTTTTTTTGAGACAGAGTCTCTCTGTGTAACAGCTTTGACTGTCCTGGAACTTGCTTCATAGACCAGGCTGGCCTCAAACTCACAGAGATTCACCTGCCTCTGCCTCCTGAGTGCTGGGATTAAAGGCGTGCGCCACCACTGCTCCCTGAGTTACTTATTTATACCATGGAATATTTACCAAGCAGTGGGGCTTCCTAACCCCACTTTTTTTTTCCAGAAAATTTACTTTTTTATTTAAAAATTTTTTTCTTCCTGTATTTTTTTTAAATTTTCTCCATGTATTTATTGAGCTCTACATTTTTCTCTGCTCCCCTCCCTGCCTCTCCCCTCTCCCCTTCAATCCTCCCCCAAGATCCCCATGCTCCCAATTTATTCAGGAGATCTTGTCTTTTTCTACTTTCTACTTCCCATATAGATTATATCTATGTAAGTCTCTCTTAGTGTCCGTATTGTTGTCTAAGTTCTCTGGGATTGTGGTTTGTAGGCTGGTTTTCTTTATGTTTAAAAACCACCTATGTGTGAGTTCATGTGATAATTGTCTTTCTGTGTTGAGTTACCTCACTCAAAATAATGTTTTCTAGCTCTATCCATTTTTTCTGCAAAATTCAAGCTGTCGTTATTTTTTTCTGCTGTGTAGTACTCCATTGTGTAAATGTACCACATTTTCCTTATCCATTTTTTGGTCGAGGGGCATTTAGGTTGTTTCCAGTTTCTGGCTATGACAAACAAAGCTGCTATGGACATAGTTGAGCACATGTCCTTGTGGCACGATTGAGCATCCTTTGGATATATACCCAAAAGTGGTATTAGTGGGTCTTGAGGAAGGTTGTTTCCTAATTTTCTGAGAAATCGCCACACTGACATCCATAGGGGTTGTACCAGCTTGCATTCCCACCAGCAGTGCAGAAGTGTTCCCTTTTCCCCACAACCTCTCCAGTATAAGTTGTCATCAGTGTTTTTTATCTTGGCCATTCTTACAGGTGTAAGATGGAATTTCAGAGTTGTTTTGATTTGCATTTCTCTGATGGCTAAGGATATTGAACATTTCCTTAAGTGTCTTTCAGCCATTTTAGATTCCCCTGTTAAGAGTTCTCTGTTTAGGTATGTACTCCATTTTTTTATTGGATTATGTGTTCTTTTGGTGTCCAATTTCTTGAGTTCTTTGTATATTTTGGAGATCAGACCTCTGTCCAATATGGGGTTGGTGAAGATCTTTTTCCATTCTGTAGGCTGTCGTTTTATCTTGTTCACTGTGTCCTTTGCTTTACAGAAGCTTTTCAGTTTCAGGAGGTCCCATTTATTAATTGTTTCTCTCAGTGTCTGTGCTGCTGGGGTTCTATTTAGGAAGTGGTCTCCTGTGCCAATGCGTTCAAGTGTACTTCCTACTTTCTCTTCTATAAGGTTAAGTGTGGCTGGCTTTATGTTGAGATCTTTGATCCATTTGGACTTGAGTTTTGTGCATGGTGATAGATATGGGTCTATATTCATTTTTCTACATGTTGATATCCAATTATGCCAGCACCACTTGTTGAATGTGCTTTCTTTTTTCCATTTCTTTTTTTTTTCTGGTGGCGACCCATTTGATGTTTTTTGCTTCTTTATCAAATATCAGGTGTTCAAAGATGTGTGGATTGATATCTGGGTCTAAGAATGTCCTCTTAAGGGTTGACTGGAACCTCTCTCCTCTCTTTTTAAGGCTATCAAATAAAAGATAAAGATAACAAGGCCCCATTTCTCAGCAGTTTATGTGTGTGAGTATATGTGCAATCTGTGCATTTATATGTGGAGATGTACATATGTGTGTAGTGTATTGTGTATGTATCCGTGTATGTGGGTACATGTGTGTGTATGCATGTGTGCTTGTGCATGTGTTTGTGTGTAGGGCAGAGATCCATATATCATGTTTTTCTCAATCACTCTTCACTTTATTTTTTAATATGTGTGCATGCCTGTGCAAGCATGTGGAGGTCAGAGGACAACTTGTGCAAATCAATTCTATCCTTTCAATGAGCCTCAGGGATAGACCCCAGGTTATCAGAATTGGCTTGGTGACAATGCCCACTGAGCCACCTTGCCTTTCAGCTAACTTTTTTTTTTTTTGAGACAGGGTCTCTCACTGAGTCTGAAGCTTACCAATTTGAGTAGATCAGCTGACCAACAAGTCCCTAGGATCCTCCTGGACCTAGCACCCCTACTCTAAGATTGCAGGCACATGCCAACATGACCTGCTTTTTTTGTTGTTGTTGTTTTGTTTTGTTTTTAAAGATTTATTTATTTATTATTATGTATACAACATTCTGCCTCCATGTATGCCTGCACACCAGAAGAGGGCAACAGAGCTCATTACAGATGGTTGTGAGCCACCATGTGGTTGCTGGGAATTGAACTCAGGACCTCTGGAAGAGCAGGCAATGCCCTTAACCGCTGAGCCATCTCTCCAGCCCATGACCTGCTTTTTAACATGGATCTGGGACCCACACTGAAGTCCTCATGCTTGCACACAAGCATTTCACTGGCTCTTATCTCCCCAGCCTCTGGCAGTTCTTATAAGTAGGTCAGAAGCACTATTGCCTCACTTTAGTTGGGATCTGTATAAAGGGATGTTTGTACTTTAATGGCCTGGCTTCTAGGTCCTGGGAAATGATGAGCTTTTCAACTCCTCTCTCTGTGTAACTGGGGTGGGGGCAGGAGCCCCATTGTCTCCTTTCCTGGAGTCTGGAGCCAGGAGGCTCCCCTGAGAGTGCTGCCCGGAGGGCCCAGTTTTATATTGCACAGCTGGGCACTGCGTTTGCTTGTTAGTGGTGCTCAGGCCTAACTTTAGAAGAAATTGCCAGGACTCCCCAGGAAAACCAATCATACTTCTGATTATGACCAAATGCTACTCTGTGTCCCTCATATGCAAGCTCCCGAAGTCACTCATTTAAATAAGGCCACAGATTCACAACATTTCCTGGGCATTGCAAGGGGCTCTCTCCTCTGCTAGGGCAGGAAAGATGGCTCAGTGTTGGCTAGTTTCATTTCAGCTTGACACAAGCTGGAGTCATCTGAGGGGAGAAAACCTCAATTAAGAAAATGCATCAACAAGATCCAGCTATAAGGAGTTTTCTTTTCTTCTTTTTTCTTTTGGTTTTTTGAGACAGGGTTTCTCTGTAGCTTTGGAGCCTGTCCTGGAACTAGCTCTTTTTTTTTGTTTTGTTTTTTTGTTTTTTTACTTAGCTTCTTTAGTAGGAACTAGCTCTTGTAGACCAGGCTGGCCTTGAACTCACAAAGATCTGCCTGCCTCTGCCTCCCGAGTGCTGGGATTAAAGGTGTGCGCCACCACAACCTGGCTAAGGTGTTTTCTTAATTATTGATTGATGGGGGAGGGACCAGCCCATTGTGCCTGGTGTCATCCTTAGTCAGGTGGTCCTGGTTTCTATAAGAAGATAGACTGAGGGGCTGGAGAGATGGCTCAGAGGTTAAGAGTATTGCCTGCTTTTCCAAAGGTCCTGAGTTCAATTCCCATCAACCACATGGTGGCTCACAATCATCTTTAATTGGGTCTGGTGCCCTCTTCTGGCCTGTAGGCATACACACAGATAGAATATTGTATACATAATAAATAATTTTTTTTTTTAAAAAAAGAAGAAGATAGACTGAGCAGGGCAGTGGTGGCGCACACCTTTAATCTCAGCACTCGGGAGGCAGAGGCAGGCAGATCTCTGTGAGTTCGAGGCCAGCCTGGTCTACAAGAGCTAGATCCAGGACAGGCTTAAAAGCTACAGAAAAACTATGTCTTGAAAAACAAACAAAAACAAACAAACAAACAAACAAAAAAGTAAAGGCTAGGCTCACAACCAAAAATATAAATTTGGGGGGCTGGAGAGATGGCTCAGTGATTACAACAGCACTTGCAGCTCTCTCCCAGAATACCCAGATTCAATTCCCAGCACCCATATGATTGTTCACAACTGTCAGTAACTCCAGGGAATCTGATATCTTCATATCAAATACACATAAAATAGCCCGGTGGTGGTCGTGCGCGCCTTTAATCCCAGCACTCAGGAGGCAGAGACAGGCAGATCTCTGAGTTCAAAGCCAGCCCGGTCTACAGAGTGAGTTCTAGGACAGCTAGGGCTGTTACACATAGAACCTTGTCTCAAAAAAAGAAAAAGAATGAAATCTTGGTTGAATATTGTATGTAGTATGTAGTCATCTGTCATGTTTTTTTCAGAGTTGTTTGACACTTTGATTTTACAGTCACCAGTGCTGAGTTCATCACTGTTTCATATAAATGTAATATAAAATGGGAGACGTATGCTTAGGGCTACTATCGATATTGTTAAAAGTCAGCCCCAATTCCAAGCCTAAATTCACTTAACAATTGCTTTGAAACTCAAGTCAGAAATTCAGATGAAAGTCCAGGCATGTTGCACACCTTTCTTTGTGGGGATGGGGAGAAGGGTGTTTTGAGACAGGGTTTCTCTGTGTAGACCTGACTGTACTGAAACTTGCTCTGCAGACCAGTCTGGCCTCAAATTTACGGAGCTCTGCCTGCATCTGCTGCCCAAGTGATGGGATTAAAGACAGATGCCACTGCCACCCTGGCAGTTACACACACACCTTTAATCCCAACACTCAGGAAGCAGAGGAAGGCAGATCTCTGAATTCCAGGGCAGCCTGGTCTACAGGGTGAGTTCCAGAAATCTGGGCTACACAGAGAAATGTTGTCTCAAAAAAAAAAAAAGAAAGAAAGAAAGAAAAGAAATCAAATTTTAAAAAATAGAACATTTTTCATGATATTGAAGAGGCCTAACTTAACATTATACAGCTATGACAGGCTTCAAACTAACAATACTGGGACTAGGCCTCACCCTAACAATAACCATGAAAACCCACAGAGTGTGCCCTGTGGGGGAACCAATCAAAATCGAGACAAACAAGTACTCGATGCTCCAGAACATTAAGAATAGTTTATCTAACTTGTACATAGGTTGCCAATTTCCTTGCAGCAATGCCAGTACCAATCCCCGTTTGATAAGACTTCTGTTGTCCCACTCCTGACCAATCAGGAGTTCAACCCCCATCTGAATCCATAATTCCCCTCCCTTCCCCCATCCTTTACTCCTTAAAAACCCTACCATAGCTGAGTTCAATGTTCTCTGATCCAACTGCTGTGTCAGAATAGGCAGAGGACCCAAGCTTGCAATAAAGGCTCTTTGCTTTTGCACAAGGACTCGGACTCCTGGTCGTCTCTAGGTGAGTGGGAGCTCATGGTTAGTATTCAGACGTCTGTACTGGCCTGCCCTTGGCTGCCTGACAGGATGCTCCTCAGTTGCAGCCACTAAGAGCACCTTCTGTGCACATTCGCTATGTTCCCTTTAAAAGGTGAGGCTTGCCTTCCTCATGTGTGTGTGTGTGTGTGTGTGTGTGTGTGTGTCCGTGTCCGTGTCCCTTTCTCTGTTTCTCTACCTGTCTCCCTGTCTCTCCCCCTTCTCTCTTTCTCTCTCTCTCTCTCTCTCCCTCTTTCTCTTCTGCTACTCTTGTTTTGTTTTGTTTTTCGAGACAGGGTTTCTCTGTAGCTTTGGAGCCTTTCTGGAACTAGCTCTTGTAGCCCAGGTTGGCCTTGAACTCACAGAGATCCGCTTACCTCTGCCACACGAGTACTGGGAATAAAGGCGTGCACCACCACTGCCTGGCTGACATTTTGATTTATAATAAAATTCAGGATCTAGAAAAAAATACAGACTACAAACTGTCAGGGTCTGGTGATAGCCTGGACCCTAAGTTATTTCTCTTGACCAGACCTCAACATAATCTATCTCTCTGGACCAGCGTGGAGACGCAGAAATGAAGGCACAACTCACATGGCTTTATCAGGAGGGAGATTCTCAGTGATCCCCCATGAAATCTTGAGTTCACATCCTGAAGAATTCCTCCTGTTTATCCTCCAAACAGCCTTTATACCAAAACTTAACTTAGGGGAAATACATTAGCATTCTGTCTCCTAGGTAACCAGGTGAATGGCTTTCAGTCAGGTCTACAACTACCTGTCTGCTCTGTATGCTAGCTGTCACAAAGTTTTGAATTAGCATCTCTATCAGGCATCCTCCAAATTACAGAAAAAGGAGCCAACAACATCCTGACCTTTTGTTAGGGCAGCAACAGCCTGTCTGCAGGGCTACGTGACCACCTCAGGTGGGGCCTATGGCTTCAGAGCCTGGCTGCCACACCATATAGAGATATGGGCCTAGGAAGGAAGGAATTCTTGTAACCGAACCTGTAGGCTTAGAAGTTAGGCAATGGAGTCAGGAAGATCAGGAGTTTGAGGCTATCCTCAGATACATTAAGTAGCAGACAGACATGAGTGACGTAGTTAAGAGACATGGAGGTTCCTAAAAGACCGTCAAAGTCCCATTCCTCTTTGCACAGCCAGATGAGCTATGGTAAGATACTGACACAGTGAAGAATCAGCCTGCCTCCATTTTAGGCTTAAAAACCATCTTATAGCAAAGACAAACTAGGTTCATCTCCTGTTCATGATTAAATCTCTGTTTCTGGGCAGTGGTGGCGCACGCCTTTAATCCCAGCACACAGTAGGCAGAGGCAGGCGGATCTCTGTGAGTTCGAGGCCAGCCTGGTCTACAAGAGCGAGTTCCAGGACAGGCTCCAAAGCCACACAGAAACCCTGTCTCGAAAAAAAAAATCAACCAACCAACCAAAAAAGGGCTGGAGAGATGGCTCAGAGGTTAAGAGCAATGGCTGTTCTTCCAGAGGTCCTGAGTTCAATTCTCAGCACCCACATGGTGGCTCACAACCATCTGTAATTCGATCTGGTGCCCTCTTCTGGCCTGCAGACAGAACACTGTATGCATAATAAACAAATTAATTAAAAATAAATAAATAAAATAGAACAATCAGCCCATAGAGCCCAGAATCATGGAAAATTTAAAAAAATATAAATAAATCTCTATTTCTTAAGGATTGGTTTATGCCCCAGCTGTAACCTTAACTACACATGGTTCCAGGAATTGCAACCATGTCTTTGTTTCAAAAAGTTGTTTGTAACCATCTTGCAATCCTAACTTTGCTTCAGAAAGTCATGTGACTACCTTGTTATAACTCCCTGTGTTATGACTGTCTTGTTAGGCCCACCTTGCAACCATGTCTGTTTCAGGAAGTTGTTAGGACTAACTTGTTGTGCTTTTGTTCGGTTCCTGTAACCCCACCTATTTTGCCCACCAAAACCCTCATTTGGAAACCCACTGCCCCTGAGGTATAAAAGCCTTGTCTTCCTCACTTCCAATGCTGACCTCTTGCAACCCACCTTAGGAGGAGGCAGCCCGTGCACAGAAATAAAAAAGCTTGCTTTAGTTAGTTTGGCCCTGATGATTTGGGTTAGTGATCTTTTTTCCTCCCACATTTGGGATTAGCACCAGCTTTCACGACAAAGCAGCAAGTTTCTGCGCTGGCCGACACCCATGAAATCCATCATGGGACCTCGAGCAGCCTTGCAGAGGAGTTAGATGGGAAACTATAGCTGGGTTTTGGTGTCTGTGTCTCCTGAGAGCCAGAAGGCTCCTTTGTGGTTGTCCCGCCCTGAAGTTACAGAGACATTGCTCCTTCTAGGTTAGAAGCTAAACCACCAGGATATCGTCCCACACATGCGCACTAGAGAAGGATCTGCAAGCCGGGCGGTGTTGGCGCACGCCTTTAATCCCAGCACTTGGGAGGCAGAGGCAGGCGGATCGCTGTGAGTTCGAGGCCAGCTTAGTCTACAAAAAAAAAAAAAAAAAAAGAGAAGGATCTGCAGTCCACCAAGTACAGCATTTTCGAGAGGACCCTGATGACATATCTCGGAAGGGAGATCTAAGCGGTCCACCATTGTAGGAAGCACAGTTTAGTAACCAGTCATGTGGTTTTATTTCTTTAAGAGGAGGAAACAATTGGCACATCACCTGGAACGCCAAAGTGAAAAGTGGTCAATCTGGTGATTCTTTGCTATTCTCTTAGGAGCCACCGCCAGCTGAATCCCCCAATATCTTGAACAATGTTTAGGCCCTACCCCTGCAGCTAATAGAGCACATTCCTATGAAAGAGGCTCCATGTACTTTACATCCTCCACCAAAAGAATCTATCCTTATGCTTACCACAGATCCTTCCCCTAGGGCATTGGTCCTCAACCTGTAGGTCGAAATCCCTTTGGGAGTCGAACAATCCTTTCACAGGGGTCATATATCAGACAACCTGCATATCAGATATTTACATTATGATTCACAATGCTAGCAAAATTACAGTTATAAAGTAGCAATGAAAGTAATTTTATAGTTGGGGGTCAGCACAACATGAGGAACTGTGTAAAAGGGTTGCAGCATTAGGAAGTTGAGAACCACTGCTCTAGGCCCTGGCCCTGAACTCTGTTTATCAGCCAATAGAATTCATTCTTATTGCACCGATCACAGGTCACAAGTTCTACTATGTTTAATTGTGTAAGAAAAGTAAACCACGAGGTCAGTCTCTTAAAGATTTTGACCCGGTGCTTGCACAGATGGCACTGTCTGGAGTTTCCTTCATCATCTCTTGTGCAGATCACCCCCAAGCAGTGAGGCTTTCGGCGGTGGGGGAGTCCCGATACTTTATGACTTGCAAGAGAAAAGGGTTACCTTACCCCATGAATATGCTGCTGCTACCTGTTGTAATTTTTAAAAACTGGCACGAGAGAAAGACATCATGAGACAGAGTTCACATGGAGAGGTTTTTTTATTAGGGAAAAGAAAGGGACTGTAGAAAGAGGGAAGGGGAGGGCAGAGACCACCCTCTGGGGACAGAAGCAGCAGAAGAGAAGGGAAAGGCAGAGAGAGAAAGAAGGGGAGAGACAAAGAGAAAAAGAGAGAGAAAAAGATGGGAGGTGGGCAGGGCCCTTTTAAGGCACAGAGTAAATGTGCACAGGAGGTGCTCTTAGTGCTACAGCTGAGGACATAGCCTGTCAGGACCCCAAAGGCAGGCCAGTGCAGATGCGTGAGTACTAACATTCCTTCCTTTTATTTATTACAAAAAGGTGAGGGGTAGAAAGGGGTAGCAGGTAAGGTGTGGATGAGGACGCTGTGTTCTCAAGACTACTTCCTCATGACCTGGGAGGCGTGGTTCGTTTGGGGGGGATCTGGAAAAACTGGGGTGCTGACCACATCCTGGAGTAACTGCTATTTCACTTCACTGTCCAGGCTCTGGGACCATCAGGCACCACTTGGACCTGGTAAAATGCTGTTTGGGGTGTATCCAGGTGGACTCCCTATGGCTTAAAGCACCTGATCCTTTTTTCCATAGCGTCACCTGGACATGGCTGATGGTCTTGCACCTCCAGCTCTGGGGCTAGCAGCTGGTAGCCCTACAACAATAGCTGGTTAGGAACGGTCAGTGGGTCTCCAGAAAACACCCCAATGCGAGCAAAGAGGTATAAACAATAACATAGTTCCCATGAATGAGGTAGAGAAGTGAGACCCAAGGGGCTGCAATTGCTAGCTCCCCAGGAGTTCAGAGAGGGTCAATTTCGAGACAGGCACAGGCAGCCCAGTGGGTCGTCATGCAAAGGGTGGGGCTAAGGGCTCTGAGCCCGAGAGAGACACAGTCACAGGGTGTTATAGAAGGGGCGAGCGTCCCGCCGCCCAGCTAGCTTAACCCCCGAAATAACCACACAGAAATTGTATTAATTAAATTACTGCCTGGCCCATTATATCTAGCCTCTTCTTGGCCAACTCTCACATCTTGATCTAACCCATTTCTATTAATCTGTGTTCAACACGAGGTCGTGGCTTACTGGGAAAGATTCAGCATGTCTGACTGGAGGCTCCATGGTAGCTCTCTCTGCCTGCCTTCTTTCTCCCAGCATTCAGTTCTCTTTTCCTCGCCTATCTAAGTTCTGCCCTAACAAAAGGCCATGGCAGTTTCTTTATTTAACCAATGAAAGCAACACATAGACAGAAGAACCTCCTATACCAACCTGGTACCAGGACTTCGAGAAAAGACAGAAGGTGAGGAGAGGGCTGTTCTGGAGAAAGGAAGCCTTACATCTAGGGGAATGGTCAGAATTGAATGGAAGGCAAAGACGCCAGTCAATGAGGAAGCAGATTTGTTGCAGGTGAAAGATAGCGGATCTGTTGAGGGTGGAGCAGGTGGTCCCAGCATGAAGTGATTACCTCTTGGTGGGCTCTGCCACTGAGCAAACATGCCGCATGCAACAGAGTTAATGAAGCGGTTTATTGGGGGAGGGGGAAGCAGAAGAGTGAAGGGGTGTTAGGGTGCCACCTCCTTCCACCTATCAGTGCCTTGCCAGCACGGCAACTGTAGTTCTTCTGAGCGAGGGACGTTGGGATTAACACACAACACACTTCAGGTTCTGCAGACAAGCCTTTATTCCACTTTCTCACAGTATATATAGCCCTCAGCAGGGGAGGCCAAGCCAGGAAAAGCAGGAAGCTCTCACTGCAACTCACATGGCTTAGGGGTAAACATCCTTAGAAAACACCAGATTGTTCCTGTTTTTGTTCCTGTTTTCAACCAACCACAAGAGTGCAAAACAGATCAAGTGGGGGTGTGAAGGTTTGTCCTCAAGGCACCCAACAATTCCCCCCTTTTTATTTTAAAAGCATGAGAGCCTCTGTCTTAGGACTCCCCCAGATAGAGACTCTTACCCGTCTACGGGAGGCCTTAATCCCTGTCTTAGGTGAGCTCTCTATACCAGGACAGTTGCCTGTTGTAGGGATCCCTCATGACTTCTGCAGCATCTGCAGCCAGACTTGGGGGCTTCCTGATTACCAGAAGACAGCCCGAGCAACACCTGTTGAGTGACAGTGTGCTGTATGTGGGATTGCCACATAAAGCAGCAGAGAATCAAAAAACAGCTAACCCCAAAAGCAGTATCAGCGCAAGTGAGAGCGTTCCAGACATCGCTGGACCCAGCCCCCATGCTGGGCCATGGCATTCCACTGACTGGATCCAGACACAGCAGGGACCCGTGTGCTATTAATAAAAACAATATGATGAGCTGTCTGCAGGATAAAATTCAAAAAGGAGGAATTCCAAGGGCCATCCAAACATGCATTCAACATATAACATTAACAGGTGTAATGTACAAGACATTTGTTGCAGGAGCCAAAGGGAATCCACCCACTCTTGTAAAAGTGCAGTCCGTCAATCCAAATTCAAAAGTCCAAGTCCAATATGAGAGTCCAGAGCACTCTGTGTCTGCAGGGACTTGCTAACCCTTCCAGACAGCTGATCCACAGTCTCTGCAGTCACAGCTATCTGCGAAATGGCAACTCCAGCAACCGTAGCCGCAGTGGCAGCGACAGCAATAGCAGCAACAATTGCAGCTGTTATCCCAAAGTCTCACCACTGTTGATAAAGGATGATCTCCTGGCGTTCTTGAGACACCAGCACCGGAAGAGGAATCACAGCAAGCACTCGAACAATCAAGTCTCCATCAGAACCATCCCAGCAATTACTCAGCGTGCAGATCCTGGAAGAACAATTAAGAATATTGCCCCCCAACGTGCCATTCCACAATACAAAGAAAAATGGGGCAAGAACGCAAGCAGAAGATCGAAAAGTCATATTGTGTCCAGCAGTATAACAAATCAGGCTCTTGAGTAATACATTCTCCCCACATAACTCTATCTCTATCAACATCCCAACACCAAGGAGCAGGCTTGGGACCATAGGTATATGTTATATTTGTTTTCAAATCCTCTTTCAGGATGAGATGCAGTATATTTCTAAATCCTATCACCCTACTATGAGTATGATTAATAGTAAAGTCTGTAATAGAAGCATTATGCAATAATAAACATCCATGATGAAAGGAGGACTCCTTCACCAATGACAGGTCAGCAAAAAGTGAGGGAAAGAGGGGGCTATTTTTACTAACTGGCATTAAAAGTGGGGGGTTTCTCACCAGACTCCCCATCACCTGTGATTCTGTTGTTGTTACCAGAGTCATCACCTGAAACAGAATGGGTCACTGGCCTTACGCACCGCTCTGGCACCCAAATTGGTTTATTAACTCCTGGAGGAAAAAACACATACAGCCCCCCTCACCTTTGCCAACAAGGGAGTTGGTTCCATCCATCTTCCTGTTTGCAGATCTTTCCAATGAACCCATCCTAGGCTCTGAGCCCTAACTTGTGTATGGCACTCCACAGGCGAGCGCCCTACAGCATCCAGTCAAAAAATTTAAAATAAAGAGAATGGTGGACAATTGAGTTGCTGGGGAGAATACGAACTCCCCCCTTTTTATTTTTTGAAAATATTGCTTGAGGGTCTGATTGGCTCTTTCCACAATTGCTTGACCCATGGGGTTATACGGATGCCTGTTTTATGGGAAATTTCATAGAATGAACAAAAGGATAAAAATTTTTTTGCTGTTATATGCTGGGCCATTATCTGTCTTAATAACCTCAGGTTTGCCCATATAGGCAAAAGCGGATAGGCAGTGTGCAATGACATCTTTTGCTCATTCTCCCAAATGCGAGGATGCGAAAATTACTCCTGAAAAGGTGTCTACTGATACATGGACAAACTTAAGTTTCCTTGCGGCAGGCAGGTGTGTAACATCCATCTGCCCAATGGGCCCCCCTTTTACATCGTGGGCACTTTCCTAGTCTGGCGGTAGTTCCCTGAGGGAGATGTGGTTGTTTGTTTGTTTGGTTTTTGTTATGTCCAGGTGCACCACAGTTAAAGCAGGTTTTATCCCCAGTTATCCGGGGTCATCGGCGAGGCCTGATGGCAGTAGCAATCACCTGGCCCTGAATGAAGTGCCCATAAATATCCTGGCAGATCCGGATGTATTCATTTAAGCTTTTTGTCTTATGTGGCCGCAAGGCTTCTTTACAGTATTTATTTGCATTCTCAAATGCCAGCTGCTTAACTATGGGCATAGCTGTGGTCACATCACCAAACAATCTCCCTGCCAACTGCAATAGCCTATCCACATAGTCCTGAAATGGTTCTGAAGGCCCTTGTAAAACTTTTGACAGCTGATCCCCTGTGGCCTTGTTTGACAGGGCTTTCCAAGCTTTGGTAGCCGCAGCTGCCATTTGGAGATATACGGCAGGATCGAGCACAATTTGATTGGCTAAGTCAGCATAAGCTCCTGCTCCAGTTAGCATGTCTAGGTTACGCTGTGCCTGTCCTGCTTGAGCATTTAACCTAGCCATTTGTAAACAATTTTCTTGATATTCTCCCCTCCACAATAAGTAATCTCCTCCCGATAGTACCGCACGGCATAGCTGCTGCCAATCGCTAGGTGTAAGATTGAATATGGCAAAAGATTCTATTATGGCAAGAGTAAAGGGGGCCTGAGAGCTGTGTGCCGCTACTGCCTCTTTCAATTGCTTCACCTCCTTAAAGCTAAAGGGTACATGATGTTTCAACATCTGTCCTGGATTGTTCGGATCAGGTACCTCTATGACCGGAGCAACTGTGTGCCGAGGCTGAAAGCAGACACCTCCTCTTCTTCCTGAGCCCTCTTTGGCCTCCCACTCATTTGTCAGTCCCCAATGGGACTCCCTCCTTCCCCATCCTCATTATAAGCAGGTGCGGCTGACTGAACACATAAGGAATCCTTCGCCTTACAGCGCTTCAGCCTTTTCTGAAGTACCTTAATTTCCTGTGTTAGCTGTTCTTCATCATCAGATAAACTATTCTCTGCACTAGAGCTGAGGCTGTCTTCCCCATTTTCTGACTCAGAGGTTATCGCTATCTGGTATTGCGCAGGAAAGCGTGCAGACTTCGGTGCTAGCCTTGGTCCTGCACCAGATTCCAAAGCTCCCCCTGGTACCCCTGACATTTCCTTTCTGTCCCTATGCAACTCCTCTGCCGATCCTATGGACCAGTGAGTCTCCTCCTCCTGTATTTCTTCAAGTATTTCCTTAGCCACAGCGACCTCCAGCCTCACTTTCACTTCATCAGTAAGCAGGGCATTGCGGACCAGGCGCCATAGCAAAAAATGTAGAAATAGGGACATTATCGGCACCCTCCTTTTGCAGTTGTTTCTGCAAATCTCTTTTCACCTGTTTCCAATCAGAGATGTTCAAACCTCCACCTGTCAAAAACCATGGGCTTGCTGCGGCTATATTCTTAAGAAAATCATCTATAGTTCTCTGTTTCACCGTGGTTCCTTGCTGCTCTAACTTAGATATCTCATATATAGGTTCTCTCTTACTGCTTATGGGTCCCTTTTTTTACCCCAATCCATCCTTACCGGCCTAGGATGACCCCGTTTGCTACCCCTTCTTTCTCAGATCTCAGTGGAACCTCCACTTTGGCGTGCCAGCACAGCAACTGTAGTTCTTCTGAGCGAGGGACGTCAGGATTAACACACAATCCTTTATTCCACTTTCTCACACAGTATATATAGCCCTCAGCAGGGGAGGCCGAGCCAGGAAAAGCAGGAAGCTCTCACTGCAACTCACATGGCTTAGGGGTAAACATCCTTAGAAAACACCAGATTGTTCCTGTTTTTAACCAACCACAAGAGTGCAAAACAGATCAAGTGGGGGTGCAAAGGCCTGTTCTCAAGGGACCCAACATATCAGGATTACTGGCAGAATGTTGCAAAGGTCCCATAAAATATCAGGATATTAAGTACCAGGAAGCAGATTTTTGGTAGGCTTATTCCCCATGAGTGAGGCAGAACAAGATCCAATGGCTTTATCAAGTGAGGATCAAGTGAGAAAGGCACTCGCCGCCCCAGAGAGTTGTCACTCTCAGGGCTATAGGGCAAAGCCCGAAGGACCCAAGGGTCCAAGGAAGGCACAGGCCACCCAGTGAGTAGTCACACAAAAAGTGGGGGCCAAGGGCTCTGAGCCCAAGGACTCTGGGCCTGACAGAGCCGTGGTTGCCTGGTACCCAGACTTAATGAAGCCAAAAGGCAAAAAACCACGCTTGAGAGACCTCACTCGGTAAATAACCAGAGGTGGGGAAAGGGGAGGGCTCACCACTAGTGCAGGTTTTGGATGGAGGGACCCAGCTATCTGGAAAAGTGAGGCTGTTGTATGTGGACCAGGTTCCAGGATCCTAGCACCTCAAACTGCTGGTGGGAAGGAAGAAGTGGCAGGAGAGTCTTTCCTGGTCAGGGAGCCAACGCTGTAATTTTAAAAAAGCTGTGCAGGAGAGAAAGATACCATCAGACAGAGTTCACATGGAGGGTTTTTTTTTAATTAGGGGAAAGGGGTAAACAGAGGGAAGAGGAGGCAGGAGACGGACCTCTGGGAGACAGAAGCAGCAGAAGAGAGGCAGAGAGCAAGAGAAGGGGGAGAGACAGAGAGAGGGAAGGAGGGAGGGAGGGAGAGATGGGCAGGGCCCTTTTAAAAGGGAAGGTAGTGAATGTGTACAGGAGATGCTCTTAGGATCTTAGTGGCTACAGCTGAGGATGTAGCCTGTCAGAACCCCAAGGGCAGGCCAGTACAGATGTCTGAATACTAACACTACCTAATTCATAAATATTCATAAAATCTTTTTAAAAATCCAGCGAATGGGACTCTGTTGCTCCCTCTTCCTTCTGGTGGTGGAAGACCATTTAATCTATTACAATTTCCTGCTTTGATTTTGATGTGTGGGGGGGTTTGAGACAGGGTTTCTCTGTAGCTTTGGAGCTGTCCTGGAACTAGCTCTTGTAGACCAGGCTGGCCTCGAACTCACAGAGATCTGCCTGCTTCTGCCTCCCAAGTGCTGGGATTAAAGGCATGTGCCACCACCACCCGGCAATTTTGATTTGTTAAATAAACTTATGCTTAAATTTGTCTGTGTCTTTCAACTGAATTTTCTTTTTTTGAAACAGGGTCTCACTATGTTAGCCCTGACTGTCCTGGAACTTGCTTATGTAGACCAGGCTGGCCTTGAACTCACAGAGATCCACCTGCCTCTGCCTCTCAGGTGCTGGTATTAAAGGCATTGCCACCACTGCCCTGCTTCAGTTGAATTTTTCCTTTCAAGAAGACTGAAACCAAGAGACTCATGCCACAAAACTCTGTCTCAACAAAATGATGATAAAAATCCCTTTATGGGTATTATGGTTGAGGTATGAGGGCTGAAGAGATGGTTCCATGGCAAAGCAAGCTCTGTGGACTTGAGGGTGTTCTCCAGTGCGATGGCTGAAACCCTCCATTTTATGCTAGAATCCATCTTGGTACCCACCAGCCGTTTGTCTCTGACTTCAGTCCCGGGAAGATAAATTCCCGGTAACCCTGATTCTGTGACTTCTCCCCCCAGAAGTGTACAGTGGTGACCACCTACTTCTTATGACCAACATGCTATTTTGCTTCTGTAACTTGCTTATGCAGACATTCAAGTCAACTTGACTCCCTCTCCTGGCAGAACAAAACAGATCTTGGCTTCCTTGTGCAGATCCTCAAGGTCTTCTTGTGATTTTGCCTTTAAAGACACTTCCCTCAGGGGCTGAAGAGATGGCTTTGTGACTAAGTGCGCTGGTTTCTCTTGCAAGATTTGAGTCCCAACAATCACACCAGGCAGCTAACAACCATCTGAAACTCCAGCCCCAGAAGAAGCAATGCCCTCTTCTGGCCTTCATGAGCACTACCCACAAATGGTATGCACACATGCCTGCAAAACATCCATACACAAAAAATATAAAGAAAAATGCCTGGTCTAAAGAGCAAGTTCCAGGACATGCACAGCTACAAGTGAAACCCAGTCTAAAAAAATCCAAAATAAATAAAGATCTCAAAAAAATTATTTAAAAAGAAAATCCTTTCCTTGCGCACCTTCTCACATCATTTTCTTAAGTTTGGCTCAGAAGTTGTTATCCATCTAGCAGTAATCAATAATAGATCTTTTGATTATAATTGGATTGAGTCTATTGCCTTTTCCCGGGGTCAGAACTCCGTAACACCAGGACCTACATAAAAAGTCAAGCATGGCATGCCATGTCTGTAATTACAGAGCTGAGTGTTAGACAGGGCTCACTGAGCAACCTATCTAACAGAAACAGCAAGCTCCAGGTTCAGCAAGAGTCCCTGTTTCAAACAATAAGGTGGAGAAACAATTGAAGAGCCTTATTGACCTCTGGCCTCCACAAGTGCATACATTAGTGGCCATATCCTCAGAGAGAAAAATGAGAGAGAGGAGAAAGACTGAGGTCTGAGCAAAGGTTTTGCTACTCTTTACATTTGTAAAATGTTTCTCGGAATAAATATATTACTCTTCCAGAATAATCACACGTATAAATTCCTATCAAATGTGAATTCTGAATAAGGATTGAAATTTAAAGGCCTTGCCATGTTCTTTATAGTCATATGGGTTTCCCCAGGATGAATTCTCTGATGTGAATCCAGTGTAAATAACTGGATTTTCATCACATATGAAGTTTTTGGTGTTTGGTAAGGTTTAGGGACTATTAGAGAATCGGCCATGTTTTGCATTTCTAGGGGTTTCCCTCCGAAGCTGAATAAGGACCAAGCTTAGACTAAAGGCTTGGCCATATTCTTTGTATTTGAAGTGTTTCTAGCGTGGAATGTGAAGATGAGAACCCAAGAATAACTCCAAAGTTTACAGGCCCAAGTAGCTGGAAGAACGCTGACTTGACCTTAGGAGAAGGGAGATGTACAAGATGGGGGTCTTTTTGTTGGCGGTGGTTGTTTTTGTTTGAGACAGGCTTTCACTATTTCACCCAGAATGGACTTGAACTCACCGTATAGTTTTACTACCCTCAAGCTCAGTAATTCTTTTGTCTGGACTTGAACACAAGATGCCCCTCCCTTAGCCTCCAGAGTGCTAGAATCATAGGGTGTGCCATTATCCCTGCCAGATTTTAAATTACTGTTTCATAGGGGCAGTTCTAGATTTTCCACTTCATGAGTTGGTCTTGGCAACTTTAGGAATTCCCCTAGCTCACTTAAGTTTCTTGATGTATGAGTATATTTGTCTTAGTCTCTTATATCTACTTTTCTCTCCCTCCTTTTCTTCCTCTTTTCCTTTCTTCCCCTGCCCTCTTCCATCCTCCCCAACAGGGTCTCATTCTGTTCTGACTTTGAATTTGAAATCCTCCTGCATCAGCCTCCTAAGCACTAAAATTATAGGTGTGGGCTATAGGTAGCCCCCACCCCAAGTTTGTTAATGTGGAAACTTTTAAGACTTTCCATCTGTTCTATTGTGAAAGTTTTTTTTTTTTTTTTTGAGACAGGGTTTCTCTGTGTAGCTTTTGCACCTATCCTGGAACTTGCTCTCTGTAGACCAGACTGGCCTTGAACTCACAGAGCTCCACCTGCCCCTGGGATTAAAGGTGAGGGCCACCACCGCCCTCCAACCATTTTTTTAAATTATTTATTATATATATATATATATATATTTTCTTACATCCTAACTTTTTTTTTTGCTTGTTTTTTGTTTTTCAAGACAGGGTTTCTCTGTGGCTTTGGAGCCTGTCCTGGAACTAGCTCTTGTAGACCAGGCTGGCCTCGAACTCAGAGATCCGCCTGCCCCTGCATCCCGAGTGCTGGGATTAAAGGTGTGCGCCACCACTGCCTGGCTACATCCTAACTTATGTCCCTTTACTCCTCTCTTCCCAGAACCTCCCTCGATCTCTCCTCTGCCCCACCCCATCCACTTCTCCTCCATTTCTTTTTCTTTCTTTTTTTTAAAAAAGATTTATTTATTTATTAGGTATACATATATACCTGCAGGCCAGAAGAGGGCAGCAGATCTCATTTTAGATGTTTGTGAGCCACCATGAGGTTGTTGGGAATTGAACTCAGGACCTCTGGAAGAGGAGCCAGTGCTCTTAACCTCTGAGCCATCTCTCCAGCCCTTCTCCTTGGTTTCTATTCAGAAAAGGGAAGACTTTCCATGGATATCAACCAAACATGGTATGTCTAATGTCAGTAAGATTAGGCACCTCCCCTTGTATTAAGGTTGGAGAAGGCAATCCAGTTTGAGGAAGAGGATACTAAAAGCCGGCAAGAGTCAGAGACAGCCTTGGCTCCCACTATTAAGAGTCCCATAGGAGAACCAGAGACCTCTGCAGGGAGGGAGTAGGCCTGAGCCAAAACCTCTGTGGGTCTGGATGTGAGTCTGGGACCTCTGAGGAAGTAGACAGGAGTCAGAGACCTTTTATAGGACAGGGCTCAAGCCAGGGACCTCTGCAAAAGTGGGCCCAGACCAGGGACATTTATGGAAAAAGGTCTGAGCCAGTGACCTAGGCCAGAGCAAGCCTGAGACAACAAACTCACAGGAACAAATACAAGGGAGCAACCACTGAGGGAGTAGGCTGGAACCAGAGACCTCTGTGGGTCCAGAAGTGAGTCTGGGACTTCTGAAGGAATAGGCCTGAGCCAGGACCTCTGTGGGTCCAGGCATGAGTCTGGGACCTCCAAGGAAGTAGGCCTGAGCCAGGAGCTCTGCAGGTCTGGGTGCAAATCTGGAACCTCTGAGGGAGCAGGCCTGAGCCAGGACCTCTGCCAGAGAAAGCCCAAGGCAGCAACCTCAGCAGAAAGAGCCCCAAGCAAGCAATCTCCATGGGAGCAGGCTCCAACGACCCCTTATATTGCAGAGTAAACCCCGTGAGCACCGAGCGACCTCCAGGAGCATGGAGTGACCAAAGGGGTGACTGAAACTGTGGCCCTAACTGCACCACCAGGAGCAACCATTTGAGCCTTGGATCCACTGGCACCTGTAAGATTTATCACCAGAGTCACAGACAGCCTCAGCTACACCAATCAGAGGAAAAGATAAGGTAAGAACACACGCAACACCACAAAGAGCAACTAAACACCAGTAAAAACTATTGGCCTTACAACAGCAAGACTTGAACAACCAAATATAGATGAAGCAAAACAAAATGACCTAAAAAATAACTTTAGGAGAATGTTTGAGGCCCTTAAAAAGGAAATGAAAATTCCCTCAAAGAAATGGAGGAAAAGACAAACAAAAAATTGGAAGACATCAAGAAATCCCTTAAATAAAACCGAGAGAAAGCAAGCGAACATATGAAAGAAACTATTCAAGATTTGAAAACTGGGCCAGGTGGTGGTGGCACGTGCCTTTAATCCCAGCACCTGGGAGGCAGGGAGTCGGGGGATATCTCTGTGAGTTCAAGGCCAGCCTGGTTTACAAGAGCTAGTTCCAGGCAAGGCTCCAAAGCTACAGAGAATCCCCATCTTGAAAAACCAAAAAAACAAAACAAAACAAACAAACAAGACAAACATGACAGAACCAGATTTAACCAATACCTGCCCTACTAGAAGAAAAACTCCAACCCAAGGGAGTTGGCCACATCTACAAAACAATAAATGATCTCATAGTAGCAAATACCAAAGAAGGGGAAAACACACAAAATAGCATCACCAACAAAGAAAACTAAAATAACAGTAGATAGCAATCACTGGTCATTAATATCCCTTAATATAAATGGACTCAGCTCACCTATAAAGATACACAGGCTAACAGATTGGATATGAAAACAGAATCCATCCTTCTGCTGCATACAAGAAACACACTTCAACCTCAAAGACAGACATCGCCTCAGAGTAAACGGTTGGAAAAAAAATTCCAATCGAATGGACCTAAGAAACAAGCTGGTATAGCTATCCTAATATCTAACAAAACAGACTTCAAACTAAAACCAATCAAAGGAGACAAAAAAAGACATTTCATATTAGTCACAGAAAAAAACCATCAAATGGAAAGAAAGATCAGAACCAGATGGTTTCAGCTCAGAATTCTACAAAATTTTCTTTTTTCTTTTTTTTGGTTTTTTCCAGACAGGGTTTCTCTGTGGCTTTGGAGCCTGTCCTGGAATTAGCTCTTGTAGCCCAGGATGGTCTCAAACTCACAGAGATCCGCCTGCCTCTGCCTCCCAAGTGCTGGGATTAAAGGTGTAAACCACCACCGCCCAGCAAATTCTACAAATTTTCAAAGAACTAATACTAATACTCCTAAAATTGTTCCACACAATAAAAACAGAAAGAACATTGTGAAACTCTTTTTATGAGGCTACAATTACCCTGATATCCAAACCACATAAAGACATTACTAAGGAAGAGAATTACAGACCAATCGCACTCATGAACATTGATGCAAAAATAGTCAATAAAATACTGGCAAATCAAGTCCAAGAACACACCAGAACCATCATCCACCATGCCATCAAGTCGGCTTCATCCCAAAGATGCAGGGATGGTTCAACATAAGAAAATCTGTCACTGTAATCCACCATATAAACTGAAAAATGAAAACCCCATAATCTCTCATTAGATGCTGAAAAATGCCTCGACAAAATACAACATCCTTCATGATAAAGGTCTTGGAGAGAGCAGGGACACAAGGAACATACCTAAACATAATAAAGGCAATATACAGCAAGCCAACAGCCAACATCAAACTAAATGGAGAGAAACTCACAGCGATTCCACTGAAATCAGGAACCAGAGAAGGTTGTCCACTCTCTCCATATCTATTTAATATAATTCTTGAGGTCCTAGCTAGAGCAATAAGACAATAAAGGAGATCAAGGAGATACAAATCGGAAAAGAAGAAGTCAAACTCTCACTATTTGCTGATGAAGTGTTAGTTTACATAAGCGACCCCAAAAGTTCTACCAAGGAACTTCTGCAACTCATAAACACTTTCAGTAATGTAGCAGGATACAAGAATAACTCCTTTTGGTTTTTTTTTTTTTTACATTCTGTACACTCACTTTTTTTTTTTTTTAAGATTTATTTATTTAGAGCTCCACTGGGAGCAGAAGCCAGGAACAAACCCAGCCCTGAAAGCCAACCCAGTCCTGGGACACTGATTGAGGCAACGACCTGACTCAGAGTCCGCGACCTCCACCAGAACCGGAGTGGGACTGAACCAGTTACCTAAGACAAAGAGAGAACAAGCTCCACAGGGGCAGAAGCCAGGAGCACACCTGGTCCCGGGACACAAGCGGATCAGGATTGACCCAGCGACCAGATCCAGAGCCAGCGTTCCACAGGAACAGGTACAATGGAGTAACCGCTGAGCAAGTGAGCCAGAGGCAGAGACTGCTGAGGGTCCAGATGTGAACCTGGGACCTTCAAGGGAGTGGACATGGGCCAACACCCCCACGGGGAACGCAATGCCCATCAAAATCCCAACAAAATTCTTCAAAGACTTTGAAAGAACGGTACTCAACTTCATTTGGAAAAGCAAAAAACCCAGGACAGCCAAAACAATCCTGGGCAACAAAAGAACTTCTGGAGGCATCACAATCCCTGACTTCAAACTATACTACAGAGCTACAGTACTGAAAACAGCCTGGTACTGGCATAAGAACAGACAGGAGGACCAATGGAACCGAATAGAAGACCCGGATATCAATCCACACATCTTTGAACACCTGATATTTAATAAAGAAGCAAGAAATATCAAATGTAAAAAATAAAGCATATTCAATAAGTGGTGCTGGTATAACTGGATATCAACATGTAGAAAAATGAAAATAGACCCCTATCTATCACCATGTACAAAACTCAAATCCAAATGGATCAAAGACCTCAATATAAAGCCAGCTACACTGAACCTTATAGAATAGAAAGTGGGAAGTACACTTGAACGCCATGGCACAGGAACCACTTCCTAAGTAGAACCCCAGCAGCACAGACACTGAGAGAAACAATTAATAAATGGGACCTCCTGAAACTGAAAAGCTTCTGTAAAGCAAAGGACATGGTCAACAAGACAAAATGACAGCCTACAGAATGGGAAAAGATCTTCACTAACCCCACATCAGCCAGAGGTCTGATCTCCAAAATATACAAAGAACTCAAGAAATTGGACACCAAAAGATCACGTAATCCAATAAAAAAAATGGAGTATAGATGTAAACAGAGAACGCTCAACAGAGGAATTCAAAATGGCTGAAAGACACTTAAGGAAATGTTCAACATCCTTAGTCATCAGAGAAATGCAAATCAAAACAACTCTGAGATTCCATCTTACACCTGTAAGAATGGCCAAGATCAAAAATACTGATGACAACTTATGCTGGAGAGGTTGTGAGGAAAAGGGAACACTTCTGCATTGCTGGTGGGAATGCAAGCTGGTACAACCCTTATGGATGTCAGTGTGGCGATTTCTCAGAAAATTAGGAAACAACCTTCCTCAAGACCCAGTAATACCACTTTTGGGTATATATTCAAAGGATGGTCAATTGTGCCACAAGGACATGTGCTCAACTATGTTCATAGCAGCTTTGTTTGTCATAGCCAGAAACTGGAAACAACCTAAATGCCCTTCGATTGAAGAATGGATAAAAAAAAAGTGTGGTACATTTACACAATGGAATACTACACAGCAGAAAAAAATAACGACAGCTTGAATTTTGCAGGAAAATGGATGGAACTAGAAAGCATTATTTTGAGTGAGGTAACCCAGACACAGAAAGACAATTATCACATGTACTCACTCATAGGTGGTTTTTAAACATAAGGCAAAGAAAACCAGCCTACAAACCACAATCACAGAGAACCTAGACAACAATACGGACACTAAGAGAGACTTACATAGATCTGATCTACATGGGAAGTAGAAAGTATAAAAAGAAAATATCTCCTGAGTAAATTGGGAGCATAGGGACTTTGAGGGAGGGTTAAAGGAGGGTGGGGAGTGGCGGGGAGGGGAGCAGAGAAAAATGTAGAACTCAATAAATATCAATCAAAAAAATCAAAAATAAATAAAAACTATTATGCAAAAAATAAAAAAGATTTAATTATTTATTATGTAAATAGTGCAGGCCAGAAGAGGGCACCAGATTTCCTTACAGATGACTGTGAGCCACCATGTGGTTGCTGGATATTGAACTCAGGACCTTTGGAAGAGCAGACAAAGTTCTTAACCACTGAGACATCTCTCCAGCCCAAGAATAACTCCTTTATACAGATGATAAACGGGCTGAGAAAGACATCAGAGAAACATTACCCTTCACAATAGCCACAAATAGCATAAAATATCTCAGAGTAACTCTAACCAAACAAGTGGAAGACTTGTATGACAAGAACTCTAAATCTTTGAGGAAAGAAATTGAAGAAGACACCACAAAGTGGAAAGATCTCCCATGCTCTTGGGTAGGTAGAATTAACATAGTAAAAATGGCAATCTTACCAAAAGCAATCTACAGATTCAATGCAATGCCCATCAAAATCCCAGCAAAATTCTTCACAGACCTCGAAAGAACAGTACTCAAATTCATATGGAAAAGCAAAAAACCCAGTGTAGCCAAAACAATCCTGTACAATAAAGGAACTTCTGGAGGCATCACAATCCCTGACTTAAACCTCTACTACAGAGCTACAGTACTGAAAACAGCCTGGTACTGGCATAAGAACAGACAGGAGGACCAATGGAACCAAATTGACGATCCAGAGATTAATCCACACAACTACGGATACCTGATTTTTGATAAAGAAGCAAAAAATATCAAATGGAAAAAAGAAAGCATATTTAACAAATGGCGTTGGCATAACTGGATGTCAACATGTAGAAAAATGAAAATAGATCCATATCTATCATCATGTACAAAACTCAAGTCCAAATGGATCAAAGACTTCAACACAAAGTCAACCACACTGAACCTTATAGAATAGAAAGTGGGAAGTACACTTGAATGCATTGGTACAGGGAACCACTTCCTAAATAGAACCCCAGCAGCACAGACACTGAGAGAAACAATTAAAAAATGGGACCTCCTGAAACTGAAAAGCTTCTGTAAAGCAAAGGACATGGTCAACAAGACAAAATGACAGCCTACAGAATGGGAAAAGATCTTCACCAACCCCATATCGGACAGAGGACTGATCTCCAAAACACACAAAGAACTCAAGAAATTGGTCATAAAGAACAAATAATCTTGGGGCTGGAGAGGTGGCTCAATGGTTAAGAGCACTGCTTGCTCTTCCAAAGGTCCTGAGTTCAATTCCCAGCAACCACATGGTGGCTCACAACCATCTGTAATGAGGTCTGGTGCCTTCTTCTGGCCTTTAGGCATACACACAGACAGAATATTGTATACATAATAAATAAATAAATATTAACAAAAAAAGGGAGAAGGAAAGAAGGTAGGAAGGAAGAAAAGTTAGTACATTTAGAGACTTTTTCAGAACTATCGACTTTGATGGATTAGATCTTTAACTGAAAAAAAAGAACCAATAATCCAATTAAAAAAATGGTGTACAGACCTAAACAGAAAACTCTCAACAGAGGAATCTAAAATGGCTGAAAGACACTTAAGGAAATGCTCAACAATTTTAGCCATCAGAGAAATGCAAATCAAAACAACTCTGAGATTCCATCTTACACCTGTAAGAATGGCCAAGATCAAAAATATTGATGACAGCTTATGCTGGAGTGGATGTGGGGCAAAGGAAACATTCTGCATTGCTGGTGGGAATGCAAATTGGTACAGCCCCTTTGGATGTCAGTGTGGCGATTTTTTTTCTTTTTTCCTTTTTTTTTCATGATATTTATTGAGCTCTACATTTTTCTCTGTTCCCCTCCCTGCCTCTCCCCTTTCCCCTTCAACCCTCCCCCAAGGTCCCCATGCTCCCAATTTACTCAGGAGATCCTGTCTTTTTATACTTTCTACTTCCCATGTAGATTAGATCTATGCAAGTCTCTCTTAGTGTCCGCATTGTTGTCTAGGTTCTCTGGGATTGTGGTTTGTAGGCTGGTTTTCTTTGCTTTATGTTTATAAACCACCTATGAGTGAGTACATGTGATAATTGTCTTTCTGTGTCTGGGTTACCTCACTCAAAATAATGCTTTCTAGTTCCATCCATTTTCCTGCAAAATTCAAGCTGTCGTTATTT
>PVIU01007914.1:0-87791 GCA_004026605.1 Ondatra zibethicus | reverse complement strand
AAAAAAAAATGTGTTATTTTATGGCTCTAGCCCTCTGTCACTGAGGTATGCCTATGCAGCGGCTCCACAGGCCAGAAGGCGCTAACTCTGTGCAATCGACCTGTAGAGTCACATAGAACAGGAAAACCGTTTTCACTGTGAGCAAGTCATTTAAATTATGCAATATCGGGGCACTGGACCAATTGAAGCTTTGCTTCACTGACCACCGGGAAGGAAAGAGCTCTGCTGACAGAGCTAGCACCATCACTGCGGAACAGTCGGACAAAACCGCATTTCAGAACCTGCACACGAACATGGTAGCGCCTCTCTTTTTCCAAAGTAGCTGACAGAGTGAGCTTTGTCCAAGGGATGTGTAGACTGGGACTGCCACACGTTACTCTTAGGGACAACCGGAAGCTGGTCAATCTGTAGACTGAGTGAAAACGTGCAAAAGGAAGACTTTCCATCTATTGCACTCTCTTGCCGTGAAAGAAACCAGTGTGCTCTATGGGAGTGGATTCTAAGCACAGTCTTTGCACAAATGCCACAATTTAAAACCAGTCTATTGCACATGAGGAAATGAATGCAACGCTTTCAGGCCCCATAACAAGCTTTGCTAATGTATCTATTTGATGCTTCTTTTATTTGACCTTGCTGGCTGCTGTCAGTCCCACGTGTTTACTGCCTAGCCTTGAATGACTAGAGTTGTGGGCCAAGAACAAGAACCATGTGACTCCATGGTGACCACGTTCTCGTGGCGTGAAGATTTCACTGGGGTGCTCCTGGAAGTTCCGGAGGTGAGAGCACCTTCTTCACCTGGAGTCACCCTGCTCCTTAACTGACTTCTTTCTACTTTAAGTCTCTTTTAAGTCACTTAAGGGGAGTCTGCTTTAGCCAGAGTGGTAGCAATAACATGATAGTGCCAGTATTAGATGCGTTAGCTCAGTCACAGACACTATCTTTATTGATTTCCATATGTATTTTAAAACTAAGAGCTTTGCTGTAGAGTTTTGTTTTTGCTTTTGTTTTTATAATTGAACCTCTGGCCATTCAAAATTAGCTCGGTTGCCAATGATCTTCCGTATAGGCACCAAAACCTTTCAGCCTTGAGTCCCACATAGCCCTGCTGTGTCTGGTCCAGATGAGCCTCAATGTAGCTGCCGCTGCTGGCCAGCAGTTTCTCTTGTCCGTTATTTCACTTAGGAGGACCACATCCTCAAGGACGCATCTGGCCCTTGCTGTCTATCAAAGTGAGAGGCTTGCATTTGTTTTTTACGTCTTTCTTTTTTTTAAGTCGGTTTAGACAGAATTGCCCCCACTGAACTTAATTTTTCCCAATTCAGGCACTAGCTTGACTTAGATTTTTCTGGAAAGATTTCAGATGAGGAATTTGTACCTGATGACTTTCAGAACACCACCGACTTCAGGTTTTTGACTGACATGATGTTTAGCTGGGTCCTGACCTTCCAGAAGCTCCTGTAAGATGCCACACTGGAAGGTATCTAACTTCTCACCTGGGGTTCTTGCCCTTGGGCATTGCAGTCTGGGTGCTTAACACTGAGGGCTCCCTGCTTTTAGACGTATGCTGGCTTAGGATAAAGTCTAGCTCTTCTGAGAGCTTTCTTACTCCCTACATTCTATTTTCAGAAAGTGAGATTAGAAGTCCCGAGCCCAGCATATAACTGGTGTTCAATCAATGTCTGAAACAAATGAGCAAGTCAACTGGAGAGAGAGAGACAAGGTTGTTAAGTGGCTTAAAGACCTAGATTCAAATTGTGACTCTTTGTTGGACATCGGGCTTTTCTCTGGGCTTCTCCTCAAACTACATGTGAAGGGTTAAAACTAGATCAGTTTTGAGATCGACCATATCCATTTCTGCCCAGAGTTACAACCAGAAAAATATATGCTATGCTGGGAGGCATTGAAGAGGGAAAGGGCAAGCTGGGAATGCTGAATTTGGACAGGTCACTAAGATCTGTCACCAGCATCACCCAGAATCTCCAGGACAGCCTGTGGGGAAAGCCGTGCATCCCTGAGCTCTTGTTCCCTGGCAATTTCACAGGCACCCTTAGAGTGCTTTCTGCACTTGTTCTGATTGGCAAAACTGAGGCTTGTCTAGGTAAATAATTTTCTTAATGTTAGCCAGCAGCAGAACTGATGCAAAGAATTGAGTTTTGAGTCTCTCTTGCCCCATAGACTCATACACACACACACACACACACACACACACACACACACACACACTATGCTGCAACACGTGTGTGAAGGAATAATGAGTATTGCACACATACACACACACTCAACTTTTACAAGCATGTAGCCCAGCTGCCAGCAAGGTCAGGCGGCAGGAGGATTCCAGAGTCGGGGTGGCTCCCTTTTCCTTCTCCCCAGAAAGAAGCCCATAGCCTAAGTCTCGTAATTTCTGAATCAGTCTCTCATGCATGAAACTTTATGACCTCCTGAAAGGTGAGTGAGTAGGTTTGATTCATTGGAAGTCAGAACAGCTTTTTAAACATTTGGGGATCAAGATAGGTAGTTAGTCTGCCTTGTAAAATTTTCTTATGGATGTCACCATTAGAAAAATTTATCTGAGGTTGCTGTTCCACGGAGCTCATCTAAACCCCTCACGTCTTTGGACTCAGACATTAGCTGAGGGTTTTAGCACTGATCCTCGTTGCATCTTAATTCATGTGACGGTGGGAAGCTGCAACTTGTTTTGCTCTCACCTGATTTCATCCATGTAAAATAGGTCACCAAGTTGTCACATTTTATGAGGTTATTTATTCCACCCCCCTTCTCTTTCTCTTGGGTTGCAGTTTTGTGGGTTATTTTTCTTCTCTGTATTAATGAGGGAAGTTCTGAGTCCTGAATTTTGTTTATTGAAGAAAGTGGCATCTGGGAACTCTGAGCAAAGGAAAATCTTAAAATATGACACATTGAGGTGTGTCAGCCTTGGAAAGGTAATTTTAATTTCAAACATTAATCAAGAAAAACTTAAAATCAAGAGTGTTCTTAAATTTACAGTTGACTTTAAGTTGACACAATATGTACATGTAACTTTCAGAACAATCTAATTTTACTTTAACATCTTATGTATGTGTTTCTGTCTGTGTATCTGTACATTTGTACATGTACATCTTCCAACATAACCGATTTTTATTTCTTTTTTTTAAAGTCTAATTAAGTAAGTATGGTTCCTAGACATCTAGATAACTTTCTACATATCAAAGATAGTTAACCAACAGCAACTGTATGTCCATTAAAATACTAATAAGTTCTAGCTTGCCCTAATTATTTATAATAATCTCTGAGGAGACTAATATCTCTAAAAAGCATGTATGTGTTGATGACAGAAAGCAGGTCGGGAAGCGCTGATTTATTACAAGCCTTCATTAAGGTTAAAAGCATTCCAGGGAGATGAAGGCATCTGCCTTGTATTTGCACATCGCAGAAGAACAAAAAGGAAGGAGGGAAATGTTTTGAGCTGAATTCAAGCCAGGACTGGAGAAATCAGTTTCTGCGTCATGTCCTTAAATGTTTTCAGGAAAGTGTTTCTGTGTCTGGGACTATAGTTTATGGCCACAATGCCACATATACTTAATTCTATGTATTAACAATGACAGTTATGGAAAATGACCATAAATTGATTTTCCAAAAAATTCCACACACAACCAGCATGTGTATTTTTTGGATTTTTTACCCCTCTTTCTTAAAAGAAAGCTACAATGCAGAAAAATATAAGATGGATTGGTTTGAGCAGTGTACTAGAATAAGATTTTTGAAACGGGCCATTTCTTTCTTTTTCTTTTAAAAGTGGGGTGGGGTAAGGTTGGTCTGGCCAGTAGTCATTTGATATCTTGGAAATCAAAGGAAAGAGCCGCAGGAGGGAACCTGGAGTTAGCTGTTATGGGATTTTTATCTCTCCCCATGAGTGCTACTGACGGGGTCCATATGTGTCGCTTACTAGAGCCAAGGAAAGAGAACATGGGTGGTTTTCTAAGGAGCGCTGACCTCCTATGTATGTATGTCTACCTGTGAGCTCAGGGGCAAATCTGATGTATTTATGATGTTTAATAAACACTTAGAGCCACATGTGAGCTTGGGGACCTGGGCTTTGCCTGTTTAAAGGATTATTCTGTGCGAATATCCAGGCTGTTTTTGCCTTAGAGTTCCAATCAATCTTTGTGCCTGGTGTTGTTTGTCACCATACAAAGTCATGCATGAATGTGTAAAGCCCCCTTGCAAATGACTGAAGAAAGATGCAGCTCCTACGTTAGCATGCATTTAGCCTGGTGAAGGATAAGGAATAACTTAAGCAGAGAGAACCATTCAAGATGAATCGTTGCTTAAGGGTTCCTGTTGCTCAATCCTGAGGACCAGAATTCGGATCTTAGAACCCAGTGGCTCACAGATGCCTGTAACTCCAGCTCCAAGGGTTCTGACTCTTTCTTCTGACTTCCTCAGACACCCATCTCACATGTGCACATAGCTACATGAAGACATTGCACACACATACACAGAATAAAATAAATCTTAAAAAAGGGAAATTCAGATATTTAAGCTCTAAATCTCTTAATCTATCAGGAATGTTGTGTGTAGAAAAAAAAATTAACCAGCAAACATCTACAGTGATGTAGCAAAATAAATACAGCATTAAAGGGCTGGGAATGTGGCTCAGACAGTAGGGTGCTTCCTGTGTGAGTCTGAGGGCCTGAGTTTGGATGCCCAGCATCTACATAGAAAGCCAGGTGCGATCTTGCACACCTGTAATCCCATTGCTAAGGAGACAGAGAGGAGAGGGTCCCAGATGCTTGCTGACCATCAGTCTAGCTGAATTGACAAGCTCCAGGTTTGTTGAGAGAATGTATCTTAACTCCATGTCTCAGAAGCATAAACTGAGGAACAACAGAGAAAGACACTGAATGTCAGTCTTTGATTTCCACACACGTGCAAGTGTACCTACCTGCATGTGTGCATACACACGTGACTGTATGTACACACATACACTACGCATACAGATAGGTAGGTAGGTAGATAGATAGATAGATAGATAGATAGATAGATAGATAGGTAGGTAGATAGGTAGATAGATAGATAAATGTTTCATCATATAACAAGGTAGGTATTAACGATTTATTCACATCCATTCAAAAAATACATATGCAACTCTAAAGTTTGCTCATTATGATGCTCATGACTTGCCTAAATGGGTAAAATAATAAGATGATACCATGTGTGGGATATTTTCAGCTCACATATAACCCTCCTGTTTTGAGTACATGTCTGTGCTTGCATTAAAGCATTATCTTTTTAAATAGAAGAGATCTGTTTGGAATTAGATTTCCCTGAACTTGTGGCTCCTCCACTTCAATAAGCCTCCCCTTCAGGGTTTCTGACTTGTTAATTCTGAAGCACAGTCTAAGGGACTTACACTGCAAACAGAATGCTGGAGAACTGTCAGTGCTCCTGGGCTGGGGACCAGTCTCCGCTGGACTACCAAAGGGTGTGAACAGAGAACCCATAACATTATGTGACCAACTAAAAGGTATACATTGATGAGTAAGCTGGAATTGATGACTTTCTATTCATTTTATGAGATTTATAAAAAATACATTAATTTTGGTTAACTTCTTATTACACTTACTTTACATTTTAAATGTTGATGAAAATAAATATTTCCAGTTAGTTTAATTGTTATTATATATGTACAAATACACAGAATGCATATGTAATGCATTCATACTAACAGTATAAGTTAAAGGATAATTCAATCAAAGAAATTATTTCATTCCTTCAGTGTCAGAAACTTTTAAAAATTAGTTATCTCAACTTGCTTATTACATATTCAGGCTCGATGCATGCTATTCCTGAGCAGAATCTCCTTACGTAGGGTCAAACTCCATTCCACCTGTTTCTACATCCTGAATGCCACCACCATCACACTTGCTAAATCTAACATCATTTTAGCCTAGAGCAGTGGTCAGCAAACTATAGCTCATGGACCAACACTGTCCTGTGGTTATTACAAGCGGGACTGTGAACTAAGGGTGGCTTTACATAGTTTAAATCTAAAGAAGACAGTGACAACCCAGAGAACTTGCTGTGGTCCACAAAGCATAGAGTCACTATGTTTTGAACGTTTAGAGAGATATTTTTCTGACCCGTGTCTAGAGTACTGTTAGGTTATGCCAAAGCACAAAGTGCGGATTAAAATACAGCTTTTATTGTCCTATCGCCCTTGCTATAAAGCCTGACTCTACGAACCACCCTGTGCCATTTTAGAGAAACTAACACAGCCTTTCTGTGTACGCATGTCCTCACTTACAAAATGCAGACGTTTAAAGCCCATAACTCAGAGCTATTGTGTGCTTCACTTAGTTCTTACATCCTTAGTGGCACAGGGCATGGCCTGTAAGTTACGCGTTAGCGATCATTTCCACTCCATTGGCTACTGTGCAAACATTACAAACCATAGTATACTAGACAGCCATAAGAACACACGCAAGACCGCATAGAAGTGTTTCCACATGATAGCAAGTGGGGACACAAAGCAAAAGACGGTGCGTTTTACAGAATGAGTAAAACACAAGACCTGTGCTCTGGAGCCCAGAAGGAGGAAGGAAGCCCCATACTCAGGGAGAGTGGCAGGGTGACTTCCAACGGAAAGTGGACGATCATCCTTCTTCCCCCTTCCTGCAGTTCCCAAATATTATAAAATGCACCATGAGTTTTCAGCTAATGACTTACACCTCAGAAGCGCTCCGTGCCTTCCCCAAGGTGCTTATCCCTAAGATAGGATAACGAGATGAGCTATGACTGCCCGGGCCACCAGAATTCTGCCAGTATTTATTTTGGTCTCTGGAAGTCGGGCCCTTCGAATTCTTGGTACATAGTTGTATTTAATTAGGACTCGAGCTAGCCATAAAATGTGCATTAATTGTCTGTTATTTCATAAATGATGGCCAAAAGACCAGCCCTCGATAGGAACAGCTCGGGGGTAAGCACCATTTGGTCTGTTCATCTTCCAGGGCTTCCTGCCCCAAGCAAGGACTTTCTGTTCTTATCTCCTTTTATCCCGGAGAACTGCTAACCCTGCACCATCATATTAAGTACCAATTAAGCAGAGATTTGTCATTCCTGCCCGAGAACATTGAGCTGGGCTGAGGCCACATATTTCACTGACTTCTGACAGAAATTATTTTAATTAGACTGCTGCTAGCCGCATTTAAAATAGTCTGTATGGCCAGAGAGAGAGGAAGAATGGCTCCTCAGTCAGATAATTTACTTATTTTTCTTTTTCGCTCACCATAAATCTTAGGGTTGTGGTTATTAAGCATTTGGAGGGGGAGGGGCAGAGTCGAGGAAAGGAATCAGCTGGATTTTATCTTACTTCAAATACCAGAAAAGGAAAAAAACAAATCTCCCACAGTTTTATGGGGGCCGGGGAGAAGTCTTTTGAAAGAAATGTGTGTTCATGCAAAAATCTGACACCAACAGGCTGTTTTGACCTTGTGATGTCTAGCATGTTTCAGGGATAAAGAGGGCCATTTACGCATTATATGTCACCCAGGTGGCCCGTTTCTTTTTCATATGTGTCAGGTCCCACCCACTGAAGACACTGGTTGGCAATTATTAGGTCAATCTGATCATGAGAAGCAAACAGAATCAGTTTACTAAAATGAAATCTTATGGGTTTACAAGGATGAAGATCTTGGTGAGGTGTTTCCCATCCACCATGCCACTCGGCAGGCAGAGGCAGGAGGCTGGCCTCAAGTTTGAGATCAACCTGGTTGGTCTAGCCAGGGTCAGACAGTGAGACCTTCATGCAGACAAACACATGCTCCCCCAATACACACTGAATGCAGGGTGTGCAGTATTTTATGAATTCACTTCCAAAGACCACAAATTGGATGCATACACATTTTTATTCCTCTTCAAAACTGTTCTTTTAACTAGACTTATTTGTTTAATTATTTTATGTGTGTTTAGTGTATGTGTACCATGTGTGTGTCTGACCTGTGGAGGCCAGCAGAAAATTTCAGATTGCCTGGAACTGGAATTACAGATGGTTGTGAGCTACCATGTGGGTCTTGGACAAGTAACCTAGATCCTCTTGGAAGACCAGCAATGGCTCTTAACCATTGAGCCAACTCTCCAGCCCTGTCACCTTCAAAACTTTTCAAATAAAAAAATTATTTTTTTACTCCAACTATTTCAGGTCAATATCCAGCTAATTGGCAAGTTACCAAGTTTTCTTTATTTCTAAACATTTTGATCTAATTGATAGAAGTATTTAAGTATATATTCTAAAACCATCTTTTTAACACATGACCACCAAAGTGTTTTGTCTTTGACGTCTCACACATGGGGCTCAGACCTCCATCTACAAAGCAGCCACAGCCCCATGATTTTATACTTAATTGAAACTTTTGAGCTTCCTGACTTAATTGAAAACCTCCCTTCTATTTTCTAAATCTCCTAAAATTGACTGCTTTAGTGTATGTTGGGGATGCTACTGGGACTGCAGCATCCCTTGGTGCATCTTCAGAGGCTTAGGAAACAATGGCATTGGTGCAGTGTCCCCTGCTCTACTTGGTACCTGACTCTCAGTAGCTTCACAGTGTCCTTGAAACTAAAGAGCAAGCCATGAATGGGGAACAAACCAAAGCAGTTATGGCCCTGCTCCCATCGTGGAATCAAGAATAAACCCTTTGGTCTTTTTCCAAAATTACTTCCAGATTCACAGCATCCCAATCTTTAAGTAAGCCTCTGCTCCAGAATGGTGTTCCTAAAATTGCCACTGCTACAGCAGAAACCTCGTTAGGAATGCAGTTTGGGCCCCATCCCAAACCCAGTGAATCATCAACTGTAGGCTGGGCTCAGGGAGTTGGAGTTTCACAGGCCTCTGGGTAATTCTGATGCGAAAATTTGAGAAACATCACAATGACTCAAACTTGACTGCACATCGTAATCACACCAGGTCTTTAAAATTGTTTATGTTTATGTGTGTGTCTCAGCCCTGGGACTTCTAATTTAGTCGTTTTGGGCTGTGGCCCATGAATTGGTCTACTTTTCAAAGGTTTCTCAATGTTTCAAATGTGTAGTGTGGTTCGGAAACCACTGTAATAGTCCAATAAGAGTTACCTCTTACCTCTGTTTCTTGGCAGCAATGATCTGTCACCTAGGTACATACTTCCCACAAGTTGGCTAGCCACTCTTTGTCCGTCTGAGTTATCCTTGCTGTTGAGTGCTTTACCACACACCCGCGAGTAAGGTTTGTTTTTATCAGTATTTCCACTTTTTAAAAGTTAATTCACATTAAAAGTTGTTCTTCATCCTCGTCATAGCCATACATCTATCATCTTCAAGATAGCCATGGTTTTGTAGTAATCAATGATAATTAGATTCTTAAAAGTTTTCATCAGACACAAGAAATGTAGCTTTTACATCATCTGCTGGGGCAGCTGCATGCACGTCAAAATCCTTTTGGGGATTTTTTCCCACCTCAATTATTTTCCCATCAGAGGAGTTCTGTAACATGATTTCTGCATCTCCACTGTTGAGGAAATGGAGGCAGGATTAAGCATGCGCACAGACAGACGGGCATACAGACCACTTTTCACTGTACGGCTCCAACATACACTTCCTCGGTCCGTACCCTCCTATCACATGGATTCACTGATCTGTCCAGCGAACACTGGCTGAGCAGACACTATCCATAAACCAAGCATCTAAATAAAAGTCCTCTACTATCCATCCAACAACAGTTCTTCCACAGATACTAGAAGACAACCAGTCTGGTAGGAATTTCAAGAACACTCCAGAGACCGGTGTTCAATGCCAGTGATACAGAGAAAGAATGTCTGCTTGCCCTAAAGGCCACCAACTAGGGTGGCAGCTAAGCCACCTGTCCTGGGGTATCCAGTTACAGTTAATCAGATGCTCACCGCACATCTACCAGTTATTTAGTTAGCATCTGTGTGGCAGGCACTGCACTGTTTCCAGGTTCTCACACCATAACAGCAGAAGCAAGCAGCCATGGTTGCCTTTCTACAGACAGGCTTGCCCTGTTAGGTTTGGGCTAAAGTGTTCTAATTTCCTGGGAAGTCATACCTGCTTGACCAGTGCCTGGGTTATTTAGTGGTGGCTGAAGACTGTGTGAATAAATGCATTGTCTATTATATGCAGGTTTCACTATGTATGGTGTAAGGAATGGAGGAAATCAGGAGAGCTTTTTTTTTTTCTTAATGAAAGAAGTAATTCAAGGGGCTAATAGTCCAATGAGATTTGGGGAATGTCTGCTATCCTGAGTCCCCTTTCTGGTGAAAAGTCGAGAAAAATGCACGTGGGAAGATTACAGTGGGAATTAATATTCTGACTGACTTCAGCACCCTTTCCCTCCAAAACAAACAAGGCAGCCCGCTGTTTTCCCAGCGAGCTTTGCTGCTCAGCCCACTCAGAGGTCAGGATCCACTCGGTGGTGCTGACCTGCATCTCAGCGGTCTAGGTTAGAGGTTGATTGTGGTTGGTGCCCCCCAATTTCCAGGGCTCTCTGCTCTCAACTTTTAAAGCTGCCACAACTGAGTGGCGGGGAGTGTGGCCGGTGCTGATGCTGGGGAGAGAGGGACAGTCGTGTGTGGGGGGAACGTGGGCAGGAGGAAATTGACAGGAAATGGCAATGTAGCAGCCTCATACCACCCCAGACTTGGCTGCTCACGGAGGGGAAAGTCCTCCCTAATCACCGAGGGGTGCCAGAGCGCAGTAGGTGAGGATGATGGAATAATACAGCATTTCCCGTGTGTGTTTTTCATTAGGCCTGTTTTGTTTCTCTTCCAAGTGCTGGGGAAACAGAACAGAAGCTGGGGCTTGAAGCTCGCCTCTCCTGGGAACAACTGGCCCGCTAAGAGGAGGGGCACCCTGCGTGGCGTGGGTCCTAACGCCTTCCTAATGGAAACAATGATTTGTAAAGTTCTCTTTATACCCCTGGCTACATAATTAGTAACCCGAAGAGCTGAAGTTTCAGACCGTGGTTCGTCACTCCCGGCGGTTTTGAAAATTTGGCAAAACATTAAATGTTCCGTTCTGGGACCCAAACGGGTCTTTGAATGGCCCCAGCTCTGGCTGGTTGCGCTGGTCCTTGAATCACTCAACACTTATTACGTAGAAATTAACTGGCTTGATGTCAATTAGTGAGAATTTGTTAGCAGACAGATCCAATGGACCTCCCCCTCACCCATGCGGTAGTTACCATGGAAAATGTCTAAACACCCTGTGTCGGAGCTGACTTGGTGTTAGGTGTGCAAGTCGTGTAAGCCTCTTTTACATGGGAAATGTGTGTGTTCAAGGCCGGGCCGAACATCCATTCTCACCTATCTCTCAGAGAAGATAATTAAGAGGAGTTCAGAAGGATGCTGGCAGGAGACGTCTCTGCAGCCTAAGAGATAACCAATCCAAAATGCCTGTTGTTAAATGGGTCATAAAAGCACTGGGAAATCAATACCAGACTTTCTGTTTCGGGAACATCAGTTGCTACCTGCAGTGCCAGATCAATCTGCTGTGGTCATGGTGTCTGAGATCCAGGTCATCCACTGATAACTCTGGACATTGCGGACATAGGGAGCTCACACCTCTGTCTTTTTGTAAATAATTGCCATGCCAACCCCAACCCACCCCCGCTCCAATGTTGGGCAGCCCTTACCAAATACGCCATGTGATAAATAAAAGACACATTTTATTAAATATCTAAGAGACGCGCCCAGGTGACCTGAAAATGTAATTAACCCTCTAAATAAGCAGATTGCTGGCTGAAAATCACGGTTGATAGATGAACCCCTTCAGCTAAGAGGGATTGCCTAATGGACTGGGCAGCACTCTTGGACTTGCTCCACACTGGAATCACAGGTCCTGAGCCAGGCAGCTGCCCTCCGCTGGGTCCCCTCCTAAGATAAATGATGCTCCAGAGGCTGCTGTGACAAGAGCCCAGGGGTGACATCTAGGCTGTGTGTGGACAGACCCTGCAGCCATGCTCCTCATGAGACCTTCACAGACTCCCAGGGAAACGTTCTGAAGGCTCCCATAGACCTCCTGCCCAGGAGGGGCATCGATGGGTTAAAGTTATTTCTGGTTTTTTTGAAAATCAGATGCTAATTGCATTAGAAAATAAAATAATAATCCCAGTGGTATAAGACAAGCTAAAAAAAAAACACACACACACACACAAAAATGCCATTTGTAACCACACTCCTACTATGAAAAGGAAAAACAGAGTTAGAGTAGAAAATCTTTACCAAGTCCAGCCATCTGTCTGCCTTCTTCTCTGAAAGGGTTTGGGTGAAGTTTTCACAATGTATAGTTTGGCCCTATATACTTCAGGCTTAAATATTTGGAGCATTTTTTTTTATCATCTTTCCTTTGTCGTTTGCCTAATTTATAAAGTGGAATTAAACCCTCGGTTCCCTGTGGTTTGTGGGACACTCCAGAAACTGACGTTGTTAAAACAGGATATCTTTTTTTTTCCCATGCTGACAGGGTGTCTATACCTACTCCATCAATTTAACTCATCACATGGTCGAGGCGGCAGCCCTGACTCCAGAGCAGGTTCCCTAGTGGGGTTGTGTTCCTTGCTGCTGTGGGTATCCAGGGCTCTTTCGCTTTGTGACTGGAGGCCGGTCCTCAAGTCAGAACCTCACGGCTAATCCACCCAACAGTGTCACATTGACTGCCATTTCAGTGAAGTCACCTGATCAGGTCCTCTCAAAGAAACCCAAGGCCTCCATTTAGCTTTGCCCAGACCACATTGCTGTCTTTCGAACTGTGACAAAATAGAAGTCTGTCTTCTCGTTTCCAAGGGGAGAGAAAGGCTACTGTTCTAATCCCTATCTACATCTACAAATATCTGTAGGTCATGACTACCTGTGGGGTTTTATTCACTTCTAAACTGTAGTTCACTTCCTGGTGATTCAGGGGAAATAGGAAAAAATAGATTCCAGGTACAAGTGGCAGTCAGCAGTCACAGGCTCGGCCTTGACTAGAGTAAAAGATGGATGTGATAACTCCATCAGCGTATTCTCCCAGAATCAGTACCACAAGGGCTAGTGGAGGACCCATCTTATCTTTTGATGAGAGGTTGAGAGGTCCTTTTTTTTTTAAAACTCCATATGTCTTCAAGAAAAAACTCTCATCTTGGTTGTGTGTCTTATTCCGCTGTGAGCTGTGCTAGGACGCTTTAGCCTCTATTTAAGAATGGTCAGAATCCATTCCGCTTAGAGTCTGTGGTCTTTTCTTCACCTGTGGGCGTGTCCTTATCCCTAATGTTTGGATAGATAGTGGGTGGTGTGATCCTTAGGAAATGACCTGAAGTGCCTGAGAACTCAGCAAGTAAAGAGTCTCTGGTGTTCTATGTAGTTCAAGGCCTAAGAGGTAAGCTTGGATGCTGTAGGGATCTTGCAACATCACTCAGCTATTGCTAAATGCATTTAAAAACAGCCTAGATGCCTATAAAACTGCCGAAAAGAATGGTTCCTCATATCTTCGTCTTCTTGGTTCTGTTTCCTATAGCTTATCAAATAACCAACTGGTGATGTATTAACACATGAACAATTTGATATGTTGGTACCTACAATGACTTGTCAGGCTTTCAAAGGGGTCGCCTGTGGGGTGCTCTGTGGAAACCCCAACTCAGAGCTTAGTCTAGATCTTCAGTTACCTTATGGTGTAGGATGCAGATGTTGACTAGAGCAACTTCTACACCCAGGGAGGTGGTAAAGCGCACTGAGCCAGACTTTTGGCTGTGTCAGGTGTGAGCTGGGAATTCTTGCAAAGTTAGGTAGTCCTTCTATGCCTCAGGCTTTTTTCATTTATAAGAGAGAATTGATTATGATATCCCTCTTAGACCTAGTCTAGCTTGCTGTTTGGTACATGGGCAATGGGCTGATGCAGTCACTGGCTGTCGTAACTGCTAGGTGTAACTCTGTGCGGCGGTGTAGGGAGTTGAGCTGACGTCCTCCCTGCAGTGGTTCTTGGTACGTGGATACATTTCTCCATATCCCCCCATTACCAGAACTCTGCCCTTACTACCCTACCCATATAGTGGCCTCGTCATTCACCTTCCCAAAGCTCTCAGTCCTTCCTTTCCCATCTAGGCTCCTCTAGAATGTTCTTCCTCCTCTCAGTCTATCTGATTTTATCCTGACAGCTTGGTATTCACACACACAGAGATGAAGTCAGCTTTTTTGTGTCTCCAAGTCTGCTCTCTTCCCATCATCCCTCCCTACCCATTACTCCTGATCCAGAAGGGGACTGTGGGAGGCAGGAGGGGAAGAAGGCTCAGGGAAGGCTGTGAATAATTATATGTTTAATGTCTTTAACTCTGATGCAGTAAATAACTTTCTAAACTATGTGAGTGTGATCTTATGAATCTTTCCAATCTGAAGGCACTACCTAGAATTTAACCATTGGCATCTATTGTGGTGACAAGTTTAGTTTTTAAAAATACACTATTTGTTGCTGAGCACACTGGCAGTGCAATAAAAATCGTCGCTTCATTATTATTTGTTGTTTTTAAATTACTATAGCAATCTACATTAAGAAACTTACCAAAGCCTATATTTCTCCTTTCACAGAGCTATCAGAATGGATTGAAATTAATTTCAAATCATTTCTTTAAAAGAACATCCAGTGTTTCCTTGTTATTCATGGCCTGGTCGACAAAGACAAATTCTATTTTTGAAATATTATGTGACATTACCTGATACTGTTTTCCTGTGAAAGAAAAGAAATATTCCGATTTCTCTGCTTAATGAGATAAGATAAGTGAAGGCTATGGCACGCGATACATCTTGTGGCTTTTATGATATCATCCAATTTGGCAGGATTTATAATGTACACCTCAAAAGGAGTGGGCAGGGGAGGGCACCGACGAAATGACTAAGCTGTTGGATAGTGCTGCTGAATGCGAAGGTTTCAGATCCTACCGCCTGTCTCTTCCTCCAACCTTCTGAAATTAGTCCCCCTCCCATCCTGCCTGAAAAATACCAAAAGGCCATAGTTACCAGTCCCGCTTGTGTCTGAATGAGGCCACACGCTAGTTCCTAGCAGCGCTCTAGAAGCGGTGCAGTATGCAGGTCTTAGCTATGACGCTATGGAGTCTTCTTCCCCCTTTGTTCCTGAAAACATAGGATCTTTAACGACACTGCAGTGTGCACGGAAGAAGTACGGGTCTCTCAGTTTCCACAAAGCCAAGGCTGTCCATCCACCAGGGCACCTGTCTTGTACTATTATATGATTAGAAAGTAAAGATCTTTTACGTTAAACTACTCTTTGTAGGGGTGTGCGCAGGTGTATGGTGTGCAGGCATATGTACACATGTGTTCACATGTGTCTTAGTTGGGTTATCGTTGCTGTGATGAAACACCACAGCCAAAAGCAACTGGGGGAGGGGGTGTTGTTTTGCTAATACTTCCAGGTAACAGTCCATCACTGAGAGAAGTCAGGGCAGGAACTCAAACAGAGCAGGAACCAAGAGGCTGGAGCAGATACAGAAGCCATGGAGAGGTGCCCCTCACTGGTTTGTGTTCCATGGCTTGCTCAGCCTTCTTTCTTATAGAACCCAGGACTACCAGTCCAGTGGTGGCCCTACCTACAATGCCCCCGTCAATCACTATTTAAGAAAATACCCTATAGGCTTGCTTACAGCTCAATCTTATGGAGGCATTTTCTTAATTGAGGGGCCCTCCTCTCAGATGGCTTTACCTTGTGTCAAGTTGACACAGAACTATCCAGCACAACATGTATATAGAGGTCAGAGGCCAACTTCGGTACCAATCTTCGGACACAGTCCACATGTGTTTTTGAGATTAGGTCCCTTAGTGTTAACTGGCACTCACTGACTGGCCAGAAGCCCTAGGGATCCTCCTGTCTCAGCTTCCCAGCTCTGAGCTTATGATTTACATCACCATGCCCAACCAGTTTTTTGCATGGGTGTTTGGGATTAAACTTAGTCCTCTCCTCTGCACTACAAATGCTTTATGGACTGGGCTACCTCTCTGGACTGTGGACTGGGCTGGGCTATCTCTCTGACCCATGGGCTGGGATATCTCTCTAGCCCATGGACTGTGCTATCTCTCTAGCTCTACACTACTAAACTTTTATACTGACAGAAAATTGAGACTTCCCCTAGACAATAAATTCTGATTCTCATCATACTCAGCTGACTACAGACTAACAACCGACCAGGAAATAGTGACTAATTTTCTTCCTGTCAGGGGGGTTTGCATTACTTGAAGGAACTGCTCTCCTGTCTCCTCCTTCAAATAATACTATATATGTCTGTACATGCAGAGAACATGGGAGCAGACATGTCACACATCGACATGACAAAGAGAAATAGTGTGGGATGAGAATTCCTGCTCTATACTTACCTGGTTGTGGTGGTTTGAATGTAACTGGCCATCATCAGAAGCTCATTACGAGTGGCACTATGAGGAGGTGTGGCCTCATTCGAGTGGGTGTGGCCTGTTGGAGGAAATGTGGCACTGTTTGGTGCTTTGTGGTCTCCTATGATCAAGCTATGCCCAGTGTGACACACACACTCCTGCTGCCTGCAGATCAAGATGTAGAACTCTCAGTTCCTTCTCCAGCACCATCTTTGCCTGCATGCCACCATGTCCGACCATGATGACAATGGACTAAACCTCTGAAACTATAAGCCACCCCAATTAAATGTTTTCCTTTATAAGAGTTGCCACAGTCATAGTGTCTCTTCACAGCAAGAGAAACCCTAAGATACTGGTCTTGTGCCATTACCTGATTTATCAAGACAAAGGGCAGGATGCATGTATTGTGTTTAAGGCCTGGAGAACTGATAGCCCCAGTCTGTGGTCTAAACACTCTTGAAAACTGTCTTCCTCATTTCCTGCATGGGCTTTTTGGCTCACTCATTCATTTATTCATTCATTCAGAAATATTTACTGGGACTGAAGAGATGCAGCAACAAGAGACCTTCTTAGTTTCTAGAGGACCGGAGTTGAGTTTGGTTCCTGGCACCCACATCAGGTGACTTACAACTTCCTGTAACTCCAGTTCTGAGGAGATCTGATATCTCTGGTCTCCATGGGCATCTGCACTCCCACACCGACACAGGTATGGACACATAAGAAAACACACATATAATTTAAAATAACTTTTTAGAAAGTATTTACTAATTTTCGGCACCCTGCCAAAAGGGATTTGGGGTGAGCAAGAGAAAAATCTTCCGCCCCTACAAAGCTCCTATTTTGGTATCTGAGACTATTGCAAATGACTGCTGAGTTCTGCATCCTTCCAGGGATTGACCTAATTGGGGTTAGGAGGAAATGAAGAAATGACAGATACACAGACTCAGAAAAGCTGGGATCTGGTGGTCTGCGCTCTCTGATGGAGAAGCTGCAGCACTCCGGAAGCTCAGAGTATTTATTAACAGGGAGGCGGGGTTATCATGTGCACAGGCAAACAAGGAGACAGAGTCGTTGTATACAGCTGAACAAGGAGACAGGTTTAGCTGATCCCAGTAGGGGCAGTCTCGGTGGTGAAGTCAAAAGCATCTGGGGCGGGGGAGAAGCTATGATGTCATTCTCTGCATCCACTCTCAGCATCTGCACATAGACCAGAAGACCCCTCTGACCTTCACTTGGGGAAGGCTTTGCCTCTCTCAGGATCTGAGATGCTGGGGTCCCTGGCATGGCTGTGCCCATGCCAAACAATACACATTCCCTCAGGACTTCTCTCATTCCCTACAAATAACCCAGTGACCAGCTAGTGCAATGAGATGACATGGGATTTATGTCTATACATTGATGGTGTGGTGTCTGGTATAGAGAGAGTTGTTGCCAATATCATATAACTGTGAAATGTACCTGATTCCACCCAATAGCATTCAACAGGTATATGGTGAAGATGAGGTGAAGTTAGGGTTTGTGCTATTTATTACTGCCCCCTTCCTTGGTGCCTAGTTGGACACGATCAATGCCTCCTCACCATTAAACGAGGTCAGAACATTTTGAGTTAGAATAAGTGGCTTGCATCTTGAGAACACAGAAGCCCAGCCTTTCTTTCCCCATCCCATGTCTGTCTGCTGAAATCCTAGAAGACATATGTTGGCTTTCAGGTAGGAGCTATTTAACCTTGGATAAGTGAACAGGAGAAATTAGTAGCTTTCAAAGGGTCTTTGTATTCATTCCTTAACCCAAAGAGGAAGACAAGAACCTGGACCATAAATTGAGGATCTGACGGGACTCACCCCGGCATCCACCTATCAAGCCTGATATGGAACAATAACCTGCTCTTCTGTGCTATACATACAAGAAGGAGCGAGTGAGGGAGAAGTAAAAATACATGCAAGGCCCACCTACCTTGTGAAATTCTTGCCATATGATTTTCATATAAACAGCTAGGCAGAGAGCCTGCAGGATGGCTCAGTCCCTGAAGCTTTTCCTTCATGAGTACCAGGAAGTGAGTTCCATTAGCAGGGTCGTGTACCAGTGTCAGGCAGTGTGGTCTATACCTGTCATCCTGGTGCTGGAAAGGCCGGGACAAGTGGACATTTGGGCTCACTGGCCAGCCAGCCTAGTCTACTGCTGAGCTCCAGGCCACAGAGAAACTCTACCTCAGAGGAGGCAGATGGTGTTCTTGAGGATGACATCCAAGGTTGTCCTCTGGCCTTCTCATGAATTGTGTGCACCTGTGTATGCACACCTGAATGCACACATGTGCACAGAAACATGCACCTACACATATATTCACATGCACAGTCACACGTACAACATGTATGTGCACACACGCATACAGAGTAAGAAGAGCAAAAGGTCTACTAATTACTTGAGTTAGACAAATGGGTGACCATATAATTTAGCACCCAATGTGGGACCTCATGAGGGATTAAGAGAATAGTATTAAACCTGAACTAAATAGGAGACTCTCCTGGTTGGCAATGTGGGACACAAACTCATTCTGGATATTCAGGCTTTGGTTTTATTGATTTTTTTTATTTTAGTACTCATATATCGTTTGGATAAGGACAAGATTATGTTTATAAAAAACGTGCCCGGAGTAACAATATGCTTTGCCGTGGTGACAGAAACGTGGATCTAGCTTAGCTCCTCCTACCGTCATAAGGAAAAGCTTGCAGGAGGCCTTACAGTGGGCATGGAGCTACGAACAGAACAATCCAGGCATCAGAGAAACTGCAATCAAGCTGAAAATGAGAAACCATGTAAATCAGACTTAAGGCAGGAAATGGCTGAACTGTGAGCGAGCGGCTCAGAGCGGAGGTCATTTCAAGGGGGAACTGGAGGACACTGCTCTGGGAAAGCACATTGAGCTGTAAGAGGACGCACAGTGTTGAGGAAGGTGAAGTAGCTGAGGACGTGAACAGAGGTTGTAGACAGAAAGCCTGGCTGGGATTAGGGAATGGTGAATGCTGGGATTAGGGAATGGTGAATGCTGGGATTAGGGAATGATGAATGGCTGGGATTAGGGAATGATGAATGGCTGGGATTAGGGAATGATGAATGGTTTAAGATGGTGTTTGGAGGTAGAGTCAAGGAGGACATGTGGTGGAAAGTTGTGAGAACCACCGTTTTGAATGTGAAAGATGTCTCCGTGATCTGAGAAAAAGAGGAAAGAAGGCTGGTCACAGTCAGGGCAGGTCCTATGCTCAAGCAGACTGCATGGTTCGGTGTTCAGGATCACACGCATCTTAGTGGGAGGAAGGGCTCGTTTTAAACCCCTATGCCTGATGTTAAAAATAGTTCTCATTTCCTTGAAATGAATTAGCTTTCCATAGAGATGTAGACTCGACAAGCAGAGAAAAGTTCACGAAAGCCTTGTGAGGCTTCAGATCTCTGAAGACCTGGCAGGAAATAGCGACAGGAGAGAAATTCTCCATGGAAGGCTGGTGGTCCTAGTGGGGCCCTATGAAAAATGAGCTGAAAGAAGTAAAGAACCTTCTTCAGTGGGCCTCAAAGAAAAGATGGAAGATTGGGTCATTGTGTCCTGTTGACTGGGACCATTCCAGAGTACTGGCTATAGAGCCTTCCAGCTTCTGGGCACAGCTTCTGATCAAGAGGAGCCAGATGTACAGTTCCTCTGGAACCATGAGAAAGTGCATCAAGACTGTCTTTAAAGTAATGGCTCAGCAAAGGGAGGAGTCTCATTTGGATATAGTCATAGCAAACGCTGAGTGGATTCCAAGGAGAACTAGACTGTAGTGGCCTGTCAGAGTCACCCCACTTGGAAATGGGGGAAAAGCCTTTGAATGTCATCTCCTAATAGTCATAGAGGAGTTATGCATGCAGAATACTCTGGAGAGAAGGCATGAGGGTTCACAAAGTGACTCCGTCCTGCTGGGGACAATGACAGGACACTCACTTGAGAGATGGCCGCTGACAACGATCCTGGAACCAAAGAGAATGATGCCTGAAATCGTGAAGGGACGGTCTAAGCCATCTACCGTGTGCCACTCCAGTGACTCTCAGATTCACACGGTGCGTGAGAATCAGTTGGAGAGCTTGTTACAGACACAGATCGATGGGCTCCATCCCTGGAGTTTCTGATCCATTAAGTCTGAAGTGCGGCCCCCTAATTTGTATTTCTAACAATTAGCCAGACAAAGCATTTCCCTAACTTGGCTCATCATAAGGCTAATCTCTGAGATTCTAATTTACCAGTTCTCCATTAGAATCTTGGAACCTTGGGCTGGGGATGCAGCCCAGTTGCTACAATCCTTGGCTAGCATGCACAAAGCCCTGGATTTGATTCCCAGCAAGGTATGTGCCAGGCCTATAAACCTAGGTGTAAGCAGAAGTCTCAGAAGTTCAGAAGTCATTCTTTGCTACAGAGGCAGTTCAAGACCAGCCTGACCTGGAAGACATACCCCTCTTCCCAAAAAGGGAAACTTTATCCCAACAATCATCCTGAGAATTCCAATGGAGAAAAATTCATGAACCACACTTTAAGGAATACCAAATCAGATGATGATTTTGTCCTAAAAAGTATGTAGAGCAGTTCCCTTGACATGAATCTGAACATAAATACAAAGAATATAGTGTAGAGAACACGTGTTTACAGCTCTGTATGTGTACACATGTGTAAGTTGAAATGTATAATTAGCAGCTTAGGGAAAGGGTCATTCGGGAAAAAGGTGAAATTCCATCACAAGGTGAAAATTTATGGAGATTGTTCTTATTCGTCTCTTTCAAAATGAGGTTTAATTTTCCATGACAATAACTTTATCAAACAACACATCACAAACACATCATTTTCCTTTGAAAAAATTCAATATGCTGCTCACCTCCAGGGCCTTTACTCTGCAGTGAAATGGTTTATGCAGTTTCATACCTTAGCAGCATTCTTTGAATTCCTATTGATAATTGTGCATGATTTGTCATGAGGAAAAACTCATGTCAATGCCAGCATCGAGTACTGCAAATTATAAACACAAAACGGAGCAACTGTCTACTTCTGCTGGCTCATCTGTTGAGCCCGTTTTATTTATTCTGACCTTGAAAATGAAAGCGGGTTATAATCAATTATTCAGTCATTATGAGACAGATTTGAATGTGGCCTTTGTTTAACTTATTAACTTCTAAATTATTATATTCTAAGTAAATAAAAGCATTTAAAAGACCTTTCTATCTTGTTCTCTAGTCATAAGAATATATTATTACTACAACATAAGGTTGTTAGTGCCCATTTGCTAATTCACCAACTTACTCACCTAACCCTGACAGCCAAAAACCTCTTGGTGTATAACAAAGGCTTACTGAGCATGTCCTGGAGTTATGTGGTATCCTAAAAGGTTGACAAAGTACATTACAGGACATTTACTAGTAAGCAATATTACCATCATGTATAGTTAAGATTATGCTACTCTCGTCAAAATGAATGAAAAAGAGGAATCTTTTGATGTCTTGTCCTTACACCTTATCATGTGTGTCTGTCATCTGCCTGTCACAGTATTTCAGGGGGTCTGGTTGAAATGCCCACATAATCTGTAGTGATACTAAAGAGCAGCATAAATCCACCCCTTGTTTAGGTTCCCGTGTGGCCCATTGGGAAAAACCCTGTAATCTGAATCAAGTCTCCCACTATCATTAGTGAGTAAGCAAAACTCTGTTTTTTTATTTTTTAAAGCACTTTAGAAAAGTATTCTAATTCCCATTCTTAATACTTATTTCCCCAATTTCTGAAACACACATAATCCCATGGCTCATGAAAATTATCCTCTAAAGCAGGTGGTGATGAGGGAGACAAAGAATATTGACAATCATTCTTTATCCGCGTGCCAAATCTGGGCTATAAATGGAGAAGACAGAAGACAGTAAGAGCACCCTTGCCCTCCAGAAACTCACATTCTGATCAGAGATCCATGCGTGCACAAGTTAAGTGAGATGGAACCACATGGCAAATGCGGTGATATGCACAGGTGATATCTGTATAGGACACACATATGACAGGTCCACATGGCAGTGCCAACAGAGCACATGGCATGGTCATCCATGGGGGTTTGCAACATAACAGCCAATGAACATGGACTTGAAGCACAAACAGAAGACAAGGAAAAAAATAATGCAGTCCAAAAGGGGACAAAATAGCCGGTTCCATATTCATGATTTTGTTTGATTGTTTGGTGTGTCCTATTTAGACAGCGACCATGGGTGTGGGCTTGGGTTTGGAGGTATCCATTGGAGCATAGTGGGCTCCTCAACAATACACAACTAAAGAGAATGGCTGCCCCTCCCCCCAAGTCTCAGTTGCCAATCGCTCATCAAGGAGGGATAGGGCCACATGGGTCTTTGTTACTGATTGTTGCCAAGGCCAGTCTTGTGCAGGCCTGCTACAGGTAAGTGCTGCCGGGAGATCAGGGTTGCTCCAGCTCTGCCATGGCCAGAAGACAGCCATTCTCCCTGTCCTCTGAATCTTACATTCTTCTGCCCTTCTTTCACCTCGTTCCCTGGGTCTTAGGGGAGAGAGTATGAACGCCATGCTTAGAGCTGGGCATCCAACCACCGCTTGTTCTCTGTGCTTGCTGCCGCTCTGGCCAAGAGAAGTTTCTCTGATTAAGACTGGGTAACCTTTGTCTATGGATATAAGTATTTAGAAGACAACTTGGTGCGTGCTGACTTAGAGAAACATCAGTGGTAAGTGCTCTAGAGCATAAGAACTCCTCAGCCGTGGGTTGTTAACCATATTTAGAGTATCTGACATGAGTCCCTTCTTGTGAAGTTGGCCTCAGAAATTAGAGAGCATTCAGTTGCCCCTATAACAATCAAGCCACTATTGGACCAGTGGGTACATTTTATCTGATAGATACATATTATAGTTTTTAATAGTCTCAGCTAGGTAGGGACACTGATGCCTTGTCTCCCAGAAGCCTGCAGGACAACCCTGGTACTACTCTGAAAGTTGGCTCCCAGGGAGGAAGCTTCACCTCAGTTCCAGTCTGAATTCTCTGTATCTTTCCCCCAAGGTGGATGGTGTCTTCAGCAACAGGGTTTTATTGGCTATCACTGGTGGGCAGCCAAGCGGAATGGTAAGAGCCTGTATTGTTTTGGGAGCCTCTGTGACCTCCCTGACATGAGGAAGCATCTCATACCTGGTACTGAGATTTCTGTTTAACACTGTTAACCACGTGAGTTGTTACCTCTCTCTCTCTCTCTCTCTCTCTCTCTCTCTTTCTCGTTAGCTCACTGTTTTGATTTGTAATTTTAAATACTTTTGAGTGGTTTAAAATAATTCATCCATGAGAATAGAAATCATTGATTTGGAAACTACAGTTTTTGCTGCTGCTGCTGCTGTTGCAACAAAAATATCCATCAGCATCATAGTGCTTTCTTGGTTGCCTTGGCAGAATCGTCCCAGGCCCTTATGGTGCAGCTGAGGTTGGAAATACTAATTGTAACATCTGGGCTCTTCAAGAATGTTCACACTGCCTGTGATGGTTGCTCTCGCATCTTCCTGCCATTTCCCAGGGGAGTGACCAGAGGGGATGATGTCACGTCCAGGTGCTTGTGTGTTCTTATAGAAGAGAGAAACACTGAGTCATTGAACTCTGTCTGGGAATAAGCAGAACTGGTATTCAGTGACTCTGTATCTCTGATGAGCTAGAAAGTCTAACCATTCGGAAGAGCAGGCTGACCAGGGTGTAAATCCTCCCTCAGTCACTAGCTTCTCTAACTCCTGTGTGATCAAGAGCAAACCGATGGATCCTTCTGACCTCCAGTTTCTTCTGGATACCTAGAAAAGATGATTGTCTCAGACAGAACTACCAGCCCAAAGGAAAGGGCTTAATACACCTTTCTTTTCTCCTCGTTTATAAAACCACTAGATTTATTCATGGCCAGGAACAGTTGCTAGGGCAGTTCTTGCCGCGAAACAAGTGACAGTAACCACAATAAAACATTCTCTTTTATGGACAGGACAGAGCAGAACGGAAAGCAGAAAGCGTATTTGTGGGATGAGCCTTGCCAAGTCACTTTGATGTTCTGTTCTACAACAGCAAAGCCAGATGGAGACAATGAAATGACTGAGCTGGGTGCAAAACTCTGAGGCAGAAGTATTTTTTTCATCATTTATTTCCTTTACCCACATAAATATTCAGCAAGTTCCAGAAGAAGAGTGCTCTGGCTCAGAGCTTACAGATCAGACAACCCTGGCCAGACCTCCAGCGTCCTTTAGTAACATTTGCCTTGGAGTTAAAGGCAGCAATGAGTTGTGTGCATCTGCTTCGGAGGACTCAGATAACACTCTGCCTTATCGAACCCTGATCAGAGGGAGAGGAGGCCAGAAACACATGGGAAGACCTGGCCCCTCTGACCTTCCCACTATAATGTTTGGGAACGAGCAGGCTCAGGGCACTTTAGACAAGGCATGAAAGAGAGGTGAATGTGCTTGAGTTCAGTGAGAGCCACATTTATCAAGCCTATCCCATATGCCTGACATGGAGCTGGGAACAAGGAGGGCATTAGGAATATCACGGAGACCAGAAGGCACATGATCTCCAAAGCCGGGCCTGTTGCAGAACACAGGCCTTTTGCAAATTAATATCGACACATTTAATCTGTGCATGGCCTTCCTTTGTGGCAAACTGCCTAGCAGTAATGCAGCTATTGTTTGTTTTGCCATTTTATATATGGGACCCGGGACATTGTGTAATCACAGTGGTTTTATATGCAGTATCACGTCAGATTTGCAAAGTCAGTCGTCTAGCTTTAAAGTGCGTAGCCCAAATTATATAGCAAGTCATAGCAACAAGGATGATAGACAACAGAACGCTGAAATTCTGAACTTCTGGCCCGATTTAAGAATTAAACAGAATGATTCCTAAAAACCACATAATTTATTACAGGTCCCTGATTTGTATTGAGCAGTACCAAAATCTGTGTCCAAACAGAGAATAGTTGCTCCAAACTGATCAGCCAAGTCTTGAGGATAATTAGGCCACAATCACTAAAATGATGGGATCCCTGGGTTGGGAGGGACTTTGAAAGCACAGCTGATCACATCTGGTAGCTCACCCACATCTGTCAGCCTTCCTTATGAGTCCAGCGTTCTTGCTCTGTCTAAGAATGATTAGGATGCGTCACCATTTTCTTCTGATTTTTGCTAATGCCTAAAATCGGAATTATACTTTGATTTTTAAAAAAATGTTGCATGTGCATGCCAGCCAAAGAGCAAGAGATGTTTTCCTCCTAACCTTTGTCCAACTTCAAACAGAAAATGTCCTCACGGAAAGACTGGCCAGATGCAGGTATATGTCTCTGGGAGTTGTCCTGGTTTCTTTTTAAAGTAGGCAATGAATATACTTCTTGACACACACACGTAAGATTTGTAGCAAAAACACCTTTCTTTCATGTAACTGATTTCCCTTTAATCCCCAACCTTAATGTATATCATCCTTGATGCGCACTCTCACGTGGGCTTTGAACTCGCGAGTGCTAACTCTGAGTAATGAAGAAAGAACTGACAGTTTACTTTATAGCTGAGCTCAGGGTACGTGGGGTTGAGGGATAATGGCACTATAACTGTTCACCTTTCACATGGACACAAGCAGGTAAAACAGGGCCGTGCTTAGTAAGAGGTGTCAAGAAGCTAAAACCCAGAGGCTGTGTGATCTCATGCATTTGCATTCCTAAGTCTGTAAAGCAAAGGTAGTGTTTAAAATAAAAAACCGTCACCAAGACAGGAAAAAAAAGACCACAAGAGCTCTATCACAGCACACTGAGGTGCAAACCTTTTAATGAAAGACGTAATTCTTGGGCTGTCTACATCATACTATATTCTCACGCAAAACACTTTAATGCCTGGCGTAAATTACGGTAGACTTTCTTAGCATGTATTGCATTTTTTTTAATCATGGTGTTTGGCTCCATTTTCCATTTGAGTCCAGAAGAGCAATTTCCAAATAAAGCCCTGATGGGTTCTGTTTCTCCTCCCGCCCTGTCTCACCTGCCCCCCCCAACCATCACACACACCGCTCCCTGACTCTGATCTCACCCCCCTTCCCCCATCACACACACCGCTCCCTGACTCTGATCTCACCCCCTCCTTGTCTCTGGTCTCACCCTCCCTGTTTCTGAGGCTCCTGTCTGCTCTAAGGCCTGCCCCTCCCCGGACCTCCAGGGTAACTAGAGTTCCTGGTGTGTCCTCAGTTGAAAGGTGTAATTGTGGTCACTTGTTAGAAAAGAAACAAAGGCAGCTTCTCCTTGGACAGGATGTTGGAAAAAGAGGTCATCACAAAAACGTACCAAGCCACTGTGCCATAGGGCATTCTACGGAGAGATGGCAGTGCGGGAGGAACAGAACCCCACCCTCCTCGTAGCAAAGGTATTAAGAATGCTCACACTGAGCCGTTCATACCCACCTGACTCTTGAGGACACAGTTGGATTGAGTTTTAAATGTTCATGTAAGAGGCTGGGGCTGAGGGGTTGGCTCAGGGGATAAAATAAACCCTGTGCTGTGAAAGTCTGAAGGGAGTAGTTCAGGCCCTCATCACCCACCACAGAAAAGCAGGGCGGGTATGGGTAACTGCTGTAATCCTGGTACTTTGAAGGCAGAGAAGGGGGCTCCTGGGGCAAACTGGATAGCTAGACTAACAGGATCAGTGAGTTCCAGCTTCAATGAGAGACCTCATCTCAGTAAATAAAGTGGACAATCTTAGGCCAACTTCTGGCTTCTGCACACACATTTGCCTACACACAGCTAAACACGCACACACATGCACAGTTAAAAATGCACACACACAAGCACACACACTCACACACACCATATGTGTATGCACAAAAGACTGTTCACCCAGAAAGGACCAGGTGAGGGTCCCGTGCAGGTGCCTACGGGCGCATGCTGTGCCACTCTGATTCCACACTGCTGCTGTAGTCACTGTTACAGAGCGCCGCGGAGACAGGACCATTTTAGAACATGATATACTGTCTTCATTTCTTCCCCTAAGATTCATAGATGCCCATAACACTGTCCATAAGCTTTATATGTGTGTGTGGTACCCCACACATAAAGCTCGGTACCTTGCATTTGCTAGGCACACACTCTACTACCAAGCTACATTCCTAGGCCCTATATGCTGTGTCTCTATCAAATGTCACAATGGACGATGGTTGCCGCCCAAGGTCTTCCTTGGCTCTCCACAAGCACATCTGACTTACATACCTGAGACTCCAAGGGCACAGAAGAGAGCTGTTATGCTCAAATTCAGTAGAGCAAATGAATAATGTATCCCATGGAGAAAGATGTGAGATATACACCCTGCTAGTTAAATAATTTATATTTCTATTTCATAGTCTCCAAAGCATCTATAGATGTAGGAAAAATCCTCCTCGATGGTGATACAATTCTGTACTCTGTGTTCTAAGTAATATGCAATGATAGTAAAATGCTGGAGGAGTTTATTCATTTTTAATTCAGGAGGCTGGCAACATGGCTGCATTTGAGGTTTTTCTGGGAGAAGGGGGATGCATAATTTAATATATTTTCTGTAGGATTTCCCCCTTTTCCCTGATGGAAAAAATATGCAGTTTTTACTTATTTATCTGTAACTGTGGGTGGGCTGTATTTTTTCAGCTGGTCCTTCCTATCTGGGTTTAGGGTCTAAATCAGGGCTCGGTCCAAGGTTAGCTGAAGCGCTGGATGAGACTGTGTTGGCTTGTGTTGCAGTAACTATTGATTCTGGGACTATGCCAGGTCTCCAGGGATTGGAAAGATTCCCTATCTGAGGCTGCTTGGCTACAGAAACCCTTCCTCCAGCCCTTGCCAACTAAAACACAGTAGGAGCGAGTGTTGTGTGGCAACCGGGTGTAAACACAACAGTTGGAACGCTTCAGAAAGAAGCCTGGATTTCCTGGGTAAGTGTATTCAATGTTAAAACAACAATAACAGTGTTGAAAACACATCTGGGGATTACTAGAATGCCTTGCCCACTGGTTCTCAGTATTACTTAGAGGCTTATTAGGCACAATGGTGTCTCTGAGAACCTTAGGGCCTGTGCTGGAGGCTACAGACACACAAGCAAGATAAGACAAAAACATGGATTAAAGCAACACCTCAAGTGAGGTGTATACAGTGTCTGTTGAGTTCTTGGCTTAGCTTTGCAAGTCTGACATAATGAAAGAGGGATGGAAAGAGACGTGGATGTGACTTATTGTAAACTTTGAGTATGAATAAAGCATCCCTCTAACCCTGAGGACATTAGGTCTCATGTTTTCTCCCCAAATGGGGCAAGGGCATGGGCAACCTCATCCCACCCCTCAAAAAATAAGGCAAAATCCTAAGCCAGTCACGGTGGTTTATGTCTGTCACCCCAATGTTTGGGAGACAGATGCAGGTGGATTGCTAATGAGTGAAGGCCTGTTTATTGGTGTGGTGTAGTGTGTGTGTGTGTGTGTGTGTGTGTGTGTGTGTGTGTGTGTGTGGCTTAGCTTTGAGGAATGTTATCTTATTTAGAAATAAGGTCTTTGCAGATGTAAGCAAATTGGGATGAAGTTATCAGGATGCATTCTTCCAATAAAAGGAGACATGTGGGCAGACAGATGAAGGTAGTATACCTACCTTGTACCATGTAGTGGTATAAGAGGAGGCCTCTGGGGAGGGGGGAAAGGTGTGTCCAGGACTAAGAAAACTCGGGAAGACAAGGAAAGAGCCCTCCCCAACAGATTCCATCTCACACTGATGGTCTTGAGGAAAGCCAGCAATTTTGTTAGAACAAACCCAGAAAATGAATACAGATTCTTACCTCATACCTTCTGTTTGTAGGCTCCTCCTGACTTCTCTACAAGAAAGAGAAGCATTTCACAAGAGGCTGTACTGTTGACCAAGAAAAGGAACAAGTTAAAAGGTAACTTCCTATGACATTGGAAGAGGCTGGGATTAAGGTCAGTGGGTTAGCCTAGTCTCACAGATTTAGCCTCATAAATACTTCTATGAGTTTGCATACAGCCATCTGCAAAGACCTTGTTTCCAAATAAGGCCCCTCAATATCCTAGAGTCTTGTTGATTGCCTTTTGGTGCCTGGTAGCTCGGTGTCCTCCCTGAGGCCCTTGCAGGATCTCTCTCAGATTCTAGGAAGCCCAGGGATTGCAGGAGATGCACTGTTACTGCACATCTGAGCAGCTGCTTAGTGGAAAAAATGCCTTCTTGCATCCTGATTCTCTCCCTAGCAACCAACCCTTGATGCAAGAAGAGAAGAAAACGAGGAGAGATGGCCTAAAAATTAATAGAGAAGGACCAGCTGCTCACAGAGACATGGCAGAGGTCAGATCATGATGGCAGAGGAGGCCAGCACAGTTGTGGGTCCAGTTGGTGCCACTGAGACTCAAATGAGCCTCCAAGGCTTCAAGCAACACTGAATCCATCACTGTAGCTGGGAACAGGGTAGGGAAAGACAGCGCTAATAAAAGTCATACCAGTTTTACTTCTCAGAGTGCCTCAACTTGATCTTTACAAGATTGCTAAAAACTGTATGCCCCAGTTATAGCCACTTACAAATAATGAAACATAAACCCAGAAAATTAAATAATTGACTCAAAGGCTTGTGTCTAATAAGGAAAATAACCAGGGGTCAAACTGAGGTTTATTTGTTTGCCTCCAACACTGGAGTCTTATCTACTTGTCCTCCAGCCCTCAGTAAGAAGTTCATTTGGCCACAGATAGAGCAGAACTCATACCTTACAGCAGATCCTGTGTGTCATCACTGCTCAAATGTTCACCTACCCAAAATCTTTTGACCAAGCCAAGGTACATCTTTATAGTAGAGACTATGTGGCAATGACCACTGGAGGGTGATGTTCAACCTTCTGGAGGACTTTGGGGGTGCGAGCATCACTGAATATTTACACTGAATGTCCATGGCAATGAGTAGAAGATGGATCATAGCACCCAAAGCACCCACTGGCATTTTGAATGATTTTTTTTATTATTATTAGAAACATAACAGAGACCCATGTCTTCTGTTGTCAAGCAAGCTTATAAAAGATTGGGCACCGTTCTTCCTCTGACCCTTCCCTTTTCTCTAGTTGATATAAAGGGGAGTTTCCAGGGATGAGTCAGATTTGTGGGAAACATAAACTCAGTTATTTTTAAATAAGATTCGCCTTTATCAGCTGGCCACCTGTAAGAGTTCGAATACTCTTAGCTCTTTACGTTTAATCCAGGCACTTCTATTTGGTAAACATCAATGCTCTCAAACATTCTGCCTTCTAGAAATCAATGTAAATCTGATTCTACCAACGTCTACCAGGATAATAAGATCTGAGAGGTTATAATGGTACCAGACGTGCTATGAACAACAGCTATAAATGTGACTCAATGATTGATCCAACCGATCACAATGAGATTTCTGGGGAAAATGAGCTATTTCATTTTCTTGTGTTCTCCGGTATATTCTAAAGCATCTTTAGTTTGGAGATTAGCTAAGACTCGTCGATACTATGTGCATTATTGGAGCCTGCAGAAAAAGAACTCAATTTCGTTGCTTCCATTTCAGTCTCAATTCTCAATCACAGAAAGGCCCTCAGTTATTAACCTGCATGTATTACCTTTGCACATACAGCTACTACTTCCCTAGACCTGAGAACACAAAGCCCTACAAACTAAGTGACTTAAAGCAGCAGAAGCTTTCTTCTGCCTATTTCTGGAATCCAGAAGTTCAGAAAAATTCAAGGTGTTAGGAGGGTTGCTTCCTTCTGAGTCCACTGACAATAGATCTGCTCTGTGCCTGTCCCTTGGCCTCTGGTAGTGCTAAGGCTGCCTTAGCGTGTTAATGCTTCCCTCTGATCTTGTGTTTACATGGCTTTCTCTTTATAGCTCTGTCTTCACATGACTGTGTTTTTACAAAGACACAACTCATATTGGATTAGAGACTTATCCAAGGCCCGCGTAACCCTGTCTTAGCTCTTTCCAGCTGCAGTGGCTCTATTCTGAACAGCTTATATTCTGAAAAGCTGGGGGCTAGAGCCGCCGTGTGTCTGGAGAGGAGGATGGATGCCACAATTCAACCTCTAACAATATCCAAGGAGACAAACATTAGTGTTTAAATCACTGCAACCTTTAGGTTACAGACAAGACAAAATATTTACAGAAACCATAAAGTAGGTCATGGAAATTTTGATTATAAGAAATAATTTAGCTGAGTATGCTGGTGCACACCCTTAATCCCAGTGCTCAGGAGGCAGAGGTAGGCGGATCTCTGTGAATTCAAGGCAAGTTTGGTCTACATAATGAGTTCCAGGAGCGCCAGGGCTACACAGAGAAACCCTGTTTCCAAAAAAAAGGAAAAAATAAAGTAATTTTAATTTTTTTATGTATAACATAGTTATACCAGAGTGGAATCCATATAACATACACATGGTCATGTGCCACACAATGACATTTCTTTTCAGTCAGATTGTATGTGCCCACAAAGAGTCTGTCACCTAGTGTCTGCAGACCCACCTTAGTTTATGTGCACTCTAGGATGCTCATACAATAATAACATCAACAAATGATGCATTTCTTAGAACATATCTCTGTCATCAAACCACACATTCCTGTATAAGGTAGAAGAGTCGAATGGTGTCCATATACATATCACCCAGCTTCAGAAATAGGACATGCTAGTAAAGCATAAAGCTCCATGGGTCTTCCCCTAATCTCATACTTCTTTATGGGCAAAACAAGCTAGGCTTCTGCTTCATGGAGCCAACCTTTAAGAGGGAGAATCAATACCAATGAAATACAGATCAATACCAATGAAAACAGAAAAGAGCTATCTGACCCGGAAGGTACTATGCAGTAGATTGAAATAAGACATGATGGCAGACAGACACTAAATGGCTGCTTGGATGAGAAGGTCAAGGATGGCTTCTGTAAAGTGATAACATTTAAGATGAGATCCCAAGGAAAAGAGGGTGTTGAGCGTGTGACAATAAGGAGCAAAAACATTCTGGAATAAGAGATGTGCGCATCCAAAGGTCCCTAGGCAAGACAAGGTTGGTTGGTAAAATCTAAGCAGACAGAACTTTGTGAGGGAAGGCGAGAGTATATGGCAGAAATGGTCTTTCAGAACTAGAGGGATGGCGTTAGGTTTTGTTCTTAGAGCTGCGAGACAGTGGTGGTTGCTCACCAGGAAGTTGAATGACCTCACTTGCTTCAAAAACATTGCTATGTGGAGAATGAGGAAGGGCTAATGAGAGAGAGGAGTGATGGAGCCTAGAAGCTACAAGCGGAGACGGGCATAGCAGGGCTGAGATATTCTCTAGAGGGCCTGCAGGGCTAGGGCAGGACCTAGTCAGAAAAGACAGAAGGAGAGGACAACAGTGCATCAGGGCTGAACAGCTGGATGAGTTGTATTTCAGTAAGGGGGAAAGATTTACAGAAAATCAAATTTAAGGAGGTGAGTGAATCACAAGCTCACTTTCGATGAGATATTTATCAAGTAGGGATTTTTGAAGAGATTTTATAATTTATGTGTATGTATATGAGCCTGTGTAAGTTCCGGTGCACCCTGTGTATGGAGCGGCCGACAGAAGGCAGCTGAAAGAGGCTGTCAGATCCCCAGGAACTGGGGTCACAGGCAATTGTGAGCCACCGCATGGGTGTTGGGAACTCAGTCTGCATCCTCTGTGGAAAAGTGTGGAATCTTAACTGCTGAGCCATCTTTCCAGCACCCTCAGGGGAAGATTTTAATATACGCTTGCATTATAAGTTTTTGTTCTTTGTTTAAAAACCAGCTCCATCCTTCACTGTAACAGTCAACTTTGCACTAGCCAAGGTCTTTTCTCTAGTTGGTAAAATTTTTGTGACCTCTTTTCCCTTTGCTTCCTGTATATTAAGCACTCCGTCCCTCAACTTATATTTTTAGCATTGGTTATGTGAATGAGCCAAAATGTCTACCCCAGGGATCGCTCCTTGGATACCATCTACCAAATTTTTTAAGACAGGGTCTCTCACTAGGCTTGGAACTCACAATTAGGCTGGGCCGACTGGCCAGAGAAGCCAGGGATCCTTCGGTCTCTGCCTCCCCAGAGCTGGAGTTACAAACACGTATCACCAGGCCCTGCTTCTTCTTGCCTTTACTTTTTTTAAACATGTGCTTGAACAGCAAGGACTTCACTGACTGAGCTATGTCCCTCGCCCCCAAATAATTTATTCTTGATTTGTTATTCATCTGCAAAATAGGAATAACTAAACTTACCTTACGGAATTCTATTAGGTTTTAGAATGAGGTGAGATATATAAATTGCCTAGCCCATTACTTGGCAGACTGTAGGCAAATGTAATATTCTTTGACTTCCTCGCCTGCGGGGCTAAATTACAAAACCCACAAAAGACCCAACTTCAAGAAGTGACTTAAGATCTGAGAAAGCCTCTTTAAAAATATCTCGGGCTTCATTGCTTAAATTAATTCCACACTTTTAAAAGCTATTAAGAGACAATGGATGATTTGATTCAGCTATGTGACACGAAGCTATGTAATTAAACGTATATATCCTGAAATTAATTTTACATTCGCTTTTATAATACAGTTCACTTATATAGAATAACACATGGCTTTTGATTGAACAGCAGACTGCCATTCAATCAAACAGCTCAAGATAGACCATAAAAGTGTAAAAATGCAGCATCAGCATCAAATACGGCTGTGGGATTTTAATATTCACTATCATCCTCTTACCTGGGTAACATAAAAATGGATGAGAGAAAATATTAAGAAAATGTGGACTTTTAAGTAGATCACAATTCAGCTTAAACGTTATTGGGTCATCTAGATTTATGGTAAATAAGACAAGGGAAATTTAGAGATTTGTCTTTCAAAGTAAGATCATCAGGGCCGAGATAATTTTGGTTTAAAATTTTCAATTATAAAAATAAAAAAAAAACTTTTACAGGCTTTTGAGTTTATTAGTTTCCATATTTCTTCTTTTATCTTCAAAATAAAAACTGCTGAACTTTATGACAGAAGCATTTTCTGAATCTCAACTACAAATAAGCCACATTCTTGCACAGTTAGGGGGTAGGGAAAAGGCTATCTACGGAACCAAAAGATAACCAGTTTCAAAACTCCACTCCAAATTGGAAAAATTCTAATGGGTAGTTTCAGATGGCTTAATTATTGCTAAGGCATGTAAGCAATAATGGCCCCTACCCTGTGAACGCTGCTCTAATAGCTTACGACAATCACTTGGTGTCATTTAACTAATGCTACTATTAAAGGACAGTTGTGAGGCTATTAAGTCCTTTTGATGAGCTGCATCCAGAGTCACCCACTAAGTGTACCACTTTCCTTAACATTCCCGGAGCTAAGTTTATTGTCTATATGAATGCATGGGGATGGAAGGACCAGGTAGAAAGGTGTAGTAGGCGTGGTTTATGTGACCCAGATTCTCCCTCTTGAATCAAGGTGCCATTTTCAAAGCTGTTATGAGTATCGTTTATTGGTTACTCAAAGCTGTGATTCTCCTAGGTTTCTGCCTTTGACCAAATGGAAGCTGCCTTGCCCAGGGTTGCACGTCCTTGTTACATCTAAGCCTGGACAATAAAAATAATTAGCAAGCACAACTCTCTGGCATAGATGTCCTAATTCAGGGACATCCCTGAAAAGACATCCCAGCTGGAGACCACACCCATAGGACCGTATGACACTTCTGCTGTGATCCCATCATGGCTCACTTCCTTTCCTCAGTATCCGACAGGTGTTGCTTCCCAAGACATCCACCTATGAGCCCTCTGCCTGTCAGTCTGTCTCAGCCTCTTTGCTCAGAACACGACCCGAACATGGCTTCTGTTCTTAAAGCCCCTCCCTAGTTAGCCATAGAGGGAGAGCACACAAAAGTGTGGGTCCTGGTAACTCTACCAGGCAGATTCTCACATGGATTCTCTCTAATCTTACAGAACTGAGAAACAAATCAGATCGATACATACCGTGAGCTGGCACAGACAAGATGTGTAAACCTACTCTTGGGGTCTTGGGGTGGAGCACAGAACTATTATTCTCTTGCTACCAGTGATCTCTGTGGGGCTGGATACAGCGAACCTTGGCCTCAACCCAAGTTCAAAGATGTGCGACTTATCTCCTGGGTTTCAGGGGACAATGGGAACAGTCAAAGTCAGCACCCGATCCTCTGTGGTCATAGCAGACCTGGAGTGGCAGTGGTGAAGCAGAGGCCTCCAGTTTAGAATGGAGTGGAGACACCACGTTGTGGGTGGCCTTCAGCATTCCAGTGCTTGTCACTGAGGCTGGGCCCAACCATTAATCACATGCAAGCAAGCACAGTGTTGAAATAGACCCTGTTGGCTCCGGGATTAGGTGACTGAATAACAGAGCCTTGGATTTGCAAATATTACCATGAAGCCCACAGAAGCTGATGTAGCTAAAAGGATGAGGAGACTTCAGAGGGAGCGTGTTATCTCCCTGTAAGAACCCCATGAAAAGTAGAATGAAGCTGTCAGCAGAGGAACAGTGCGGTCAATAAAGACTTTCACGTCTAATCACCCACCTGGGCAGAGGCTGTTTCTTTAACAGCAGAGTGCGCTATTTTTCCCACTCCAGCAATCATTCTGACACATTTCGATGACTCCCAGGAACTTTCCATCAGCTAACTCCCATCCCTCTAATACAAACGATTAATTGGCTTATGTAGTCAGAGTCTGCTCATTCATTCCCAGCTACTCAGACCCGAAATAATTACACAAAACTGTATTAATTAAAACACTGCTTGGCCAATCACTTAAACATATTGCTAGCCAGCTCTTGTATCTTAAATTAACCCATTTCCATTATTTTATATCTTACCACAAGGCCCGTGGCCTACCGGCAAAGTTTCGGCGGGCTCTGGCGGAGGCGTCTGTCTCCTGTTGCTACATGGCTTTTCTCTGACTCCGCCTACTCTCTCTAGATATCTTTTCCAGCCTGGCTATATTCTGTTAAGCCATTGGTTGAAAGCAGCTTCTTTATTCATTAACCAATAAAAGCAACACATATACAGAAGGACTTCCCACACCAGACTTAAATGATAAAAGACTCCAGGAAGGGGGGAGGGGTCTTTTAATGTCATTAGGAAAAGTGGCTGATGTCCAGCTGTTATGGCTTGGATATTCCCCCACAAAGACTCATACTTGACAGGTTGGTGCTCAGCTGGCAAAGTAATTTTAGAAGGGTGTGGCCTAGCTGGAGGAAGAAGGTTGCTAGGGTGTGACCTGGGGGGCTGTATCACAGTTCAAGAGGTCACTCTGTGCTGTGGTCTTCTTTGCACTAAGACACGCAGCACCCTCCACGCATCCCCGCCCTCAAGGTACTCTGCCTCACCGTGAACCAAGAATCAGTAAAGGCAAATAAGGCTTCCTCCTGAAGGCTGTTTCTTTGCAGCGTTCTGTCACTGCGATAAGAAAAGCAAACCACCCAGCTGCTAAACTGGCCCTCTACTTCCCAGACATTGTTTCCTTCTCGGCAGCATTCAAAAAATACTTAAGATATGAAACAATTCCATTCAACCAATAAATTGCTTTCATTTGATGGGGTAAACTCTGTGGGGGAACTTGTTTGACGGGACGAGATATGCTATGCTCCTCAAAATGCAAACTGTTATTTGACAATCTAAACAGTCCATAACTCTCTTTGTTAACATCGTTCTTGCCAACGTTTAAACAGAGTCGTGAAACTAGCCAGGTTCTCCCTCCCTCCTTGACCGTTAGGAAACCCGGAGCCAAATGTAATATTTAATTGCACTGACAGTTATCAGCTGAGATTTTCCTAATGAAGTCTTCTTTTCCCACTCCACCTTTATCTTATTAGCCAACATACATTAACTATATACAATTTAAGTGATGTATTTAAGAGTTTATTATGGTGGCTTGGGCCTGTAATCTCAGTACTGAGGAAACTAAGGCAAGATGAATGTTGTGAGACAGTGGCCAGCCTGGGCTACAGGATGATTTTCAAGACAGCCTGGGCTATGCAATAGGAGTCTGTCCCAAAAAACCAAGAATTAGGAGTAAGGAAAAAGTTTATCCTTAGTAAAAGCCAAAGAATAGTCTGGAAACTATTTTTATCTAGTTGGTCCGGTCATCGAAGTCTGATGTGTGTAGGGGGGTGAGGGACAAGTGATTTATAAGTCTGTAACTGATTAATAACTGAGCAGCAAGAGGAATTAAGGCGTTTCAACTCAATCCTTCTCCGAAGATCATGAATTTGCTGAGGTGTGTGTGTGTGTGTGTGTGTGTGTGTGTGTGTGTGTGTGTGAAGACAGAGTGTATAATCTACCACAGAAGGAGAACCATCTCCTCAGTGCAAAGTCTATTTCCCGGAAGTGGACAGACATGTACCCCCAGCAATTCTGTCAGAGAGCTGCATTCTAAGTCTTCTTTGGCTACTTTCTGAAATAGAATTTAATATTAAAGGATTCGTTTTACAAAACCTACAGTTAAGGCTTCTGTTGGGTCTTTGAAATGATTTGCTGCAGTGGATGTACTTTGGGTGTGAGCCCAGCCTTCTAACCTGCCCTGACAAAAGTTCACACAAACTTCCAGACAATACGCAGGCATTAAAAGCTCTCCTCCTTGCCGATAGTCCTCATGCCTTTAGTGTACTCAGATAAGATGAAATGAATCTTTATAAGAACTGGTATCATTTGAGATGATTCCATATACAAATAGCTGCATCAATTTTAAAATCTAGTTCCACATTCCTTATATGTTAGAATCTAAGATAATAGAATATACAGGTAGACAGTGTGGAGTCTGATGTAAAAATCCAAATCCTTAATTCCGGTGACTTGGTTTCTTTTTTTTATAATGGTAGTTCCATTGTGAGTTAGCTAAGCCTTCAGCTGCCCCACATGCTGTGACATAGAGGTGCAGGCTATTTATGTCTTTTACGTTCAACTTCTCAGTACATGCTCTTCTTTGTATCGCGGCAGGAGAAACAAGGGTAGGTGCTGTGCCCTGACTCCTGGCCGCCTCTGCTTGCACTTATCTCCACAACTTTGGAACCCCTGGGTGTTCAGTGAACATCAAATGCCTCTGTCTCAGGGAATGTTCAGCTCGCTGAGTGGCTGTGCAAATGCAATGCACCTCATTCGGTATAAATATAAGTAGAACCAAAGGCACTCATTTACAGTTTTGTGATTCGTGGTACATCCTTACCTACACATCTAAAAGCAAAACAGAGCTTTGCTTGACAAGATAACGCTCTCTTTCAAATCTTTTACAGATGACTTGTGTGAAATTAAGATTTTTTTTTGTTAAGACATTGTTTCATTATTTAGATGAGAAGGGGTCAGTGACATATTCCATTCAGGCAGGAAATGGGGTTTCACCTGAATGAGCTTGCTTACGGTGCCAGGCACCGGGATTCTTTCAGGCTTCTGAGGAATTCGCAAGTCTCTGCCCTCCAAAAGGAAACCAGGAATGAGAGGCATTGTGCACAAAGACAATAGAGTGAGAATGCTTTTCTCAAAAATGAATAAGACTATTAAGTGAACCTCTTCTTTGTGTTGGGAAAAGGGATGCCAGTGAGCTGGCCCACAGCCAGGGAGCAAGGATCCTGTTCAAAGAACCCTTGGGGCCACCAACCATGTGGAGGAAGAAGTGGCGGGGGAGAGGAAGGCAGGCTGGAGACTGGGACTTTGATTAGCACTTCAGTTCTTGCAGAAGCTTCTGGAGATCTTTGAGGAAGACCACGTGTTTAGTTTCTCTTCAGCTCAGTTTCTAAGAGGGAAGCAACAAATCCTTTTCATAAGATAGATAGGAAAATAAAAATGTAAGGAGATTCTAACGGAAGGCTGCCTTTGGGCAGGTAAAGGTGAAGTCTCAAATTGTTGACTATGATTGTAATCTTTAAGACTGCTGAGAATTGGGGTGTTGGAAGATGAAGTTGGGGAGGATATTGACCAGATATTCTTCTAAAGCCAATACAGAGTCATTCTGGGGTTTGTTTCGTGGCAGAGAAATAGATCTTCTTGGAAACAAACGGAGAGCAATTGCAATAATGTAGTCTGATTTTAGGGACTTGGACCATGGTGATGATAGAGATCAAATACTTGGCAATAGAGTCCAAGGAAGTTGAGCTGCTGCTGGTGGGAGTGGGAAAGTTATAGGCGAATTGGGTAACTTCCAGTTTTCATGCTTGGGAAATGGGATGATGATGGGTCCACATTCACTGGAAAAAAATAGCAGTCCAATTATAGGTAGATAATGGGGCAGTTCTGTGAATGGTAAATCTGAGCCATTTGTGGCCTAGAACAGACATTCAATAATTATTATTTACTATATGCCTTTTCACTTCTTAAAAGAGATGAGAAATGGATATTTTCTACTATCTGGAACTCATCTACATTGTGCTGATGTATTCTGGATATTATAAATCTGCTAGAAATAAAAATAATAAAATCAATCCCCACTTAAATTTGTCTTCTATTAAGACTTGGAGGCAATCTTTATCCTTCAGATCCCACTGATGTATCCCATGGAGTAAGCTAGATCTCCTGGTTTTGACTACTTGGACCACAGCTGAGTGTTTTCCAGACTCTGGATTCTGTTCCTGTACATCATTCATGAGTTACATTAGCACCTAGAGCCCCCACAGAACAGGGTTCTTCCCTCAGTTGCCACATGCAAAATCCTGCGATGTTGACGGTAGTATGGTTGACTTCCCAAAGCATGGTGGAGTGTAGGAAGTAAATGACGTCCTAAGGGAAAGTGTGCTGTTGACATGGGCACAGCGATGCCAAGGACCCATAGGAGTGGCAGCGCCTTCCCCAGGTGAGATTCAGGGGGATCGGAAGGCCTTCTTCAGGTCCGGGTGCAGACGTTAATAGTGTGTGCTGAAAATGTCCATAGGAGCTTTCTCCCCCAGGGGTTTCCAGCCTTGAGAGTACGTGCTCCCTTAGAGACACTGGGCCTAGTGAGATTAGCCAAGCCGGCCTCTTTGTTCAGCTCTGCCCAATAACTCTGCCTCCTTGTTTAGCTGTATATAGTAAACACACTGAACTTCTGGGGTGCTGCGGCTTCTCCATCAGAGAGCCCAGACCTCCTAATCCCAGCTTTGCTTTGTCCATGTGTCTTCCCTCTCTTCATTCCCTTGATGCCCCAGTCAGGGCAATCCCTGGAGTTGTGCAAGAATATGGTGGTGAAGACAGTGCCTCTGGGATTCATAGGCAATCACTTTCTGTGGTTAGAAATTATTCCTGCCAAAGTCATGTCCATTGGTTAAATTAGAACTATCAAATATGTTCTTATTCTCCTCTCCCAAGCTCCAATGAGACATTGATTCAGACAGAGTTTTCTAAAGGAATAGAACCAGCATAATACACACACACACACGTATAACACAAAAGATGATTCATTGGGTTGGCTTACGTAATAAGGAGTTCATAACTCAACAGTGAGTGATTGCATTTTGAAGAAATGCTTGCTCCAGCCGGGCAACTGTGTACCTCAGCAGTCCTGGCCCAGCACTGAACACCTGGAAGTTCCATAAGCTTTCATTAGTAGTGAGTCCCTGTTGTGAGGCCGAAGGAGCTAGACTCAGATGCGTGTAATCAAACGATAATGGAAGCAGCACTGGTGGGTGTCATCCCTCAGGAAGGAAGTTTGCAGGTGTGCACACGCTGACGTCCTCCACGGCCCCCTCTCATTCAGATGGCCGGGCCACTGCCAACCCATTCAAAGGCACCACCACATTTAGGGCTGGCCTCCGTCTCTTCCTTCAGCCCAGTCACTGTCAGGCACGCCAGTCCTCTCTGACACACAGACACACGGGTGCATTTACTAGTCTGAGTAAGACATCTCTTCATCCAGTCAAGTTGACAGCCAAGAACTGTCACAGATGCCAGACTCCCTGTCTGGTACATCAAAAGCATTCAATGTTTGTGGATAAATTCGTGGTTTATAAGTATATTAAAAGGAGAGACCATTTTTAGAATGGGATCTTTCAGAGTCTGGAGGTGTGCTTCAATGGTAGAACACTTGCCCAGCGTGAGTGAGGAGCCTCAGTTGAATTCCCAGCCCTACACATAAGATAAACATAGTTCTTATTGCCCTCTGAACCTTAATCCCACAGGCTTGTTACTTCTTAACAGCCTTCACACTGATTTGGCATACACACCTTCTGTGGTGAAAAATGCAAATACAATGTTTAGTTCCATTTCTTTTTTTACTGTCTGGAAATATCTAACTTCATCGTGTATCTATAACCAAGAATTCAACACACATGTGTTGAGGCAAGCGCTCCAGCCTCCTTTGCAACACATCCTTCCCCAAGCAATGTGCTAATGGCGCTCTTACAGAGGAGGAAAACAGAGCAGGAAGGGGAGTAACATATATTTAATTAGAAACATTCCAATTTATTCTTAATTTAATTCAGCCATCCAACAGCCATGATTAGATTTGCATCATGATATATCTTCAATACTATCTGTTTTCATGAATGCAAACTTTCTCCAATATTGTTTTGATGGAGCCTGACATTTTAAAATATGTCCTATTGTCCTTTTCTGTGCAGTAGACCAAGCATGGAGTGTTCTCTCCTACATCATTGTCACCGTGCTATCAGACCAGATGGCTACTTCATCATAGAATCAAGAATTAGGAATAATTTATGCTCTTCCTTGCTCTAGAATGTGAAAATAGGCAGCCTTTGCTGCATGCAAACCAGGAGGAACAGCTCACAGCAGCAGATATGCAGCCTCTGCAGAGGGCATTTGCACTGTGGCTTTTTCGTCTGCGGAATCTGAGCTGCCTTCCATGGAGTGCTGAACTCCGGGGCCACAGAGAAATTATGGAAGCACACAATGGATGCTCCACCTGCAGCCAAATGAAGCTGAGCGCACCTCTCCATTAAGGAAAGCCAGTTGCCACGAAGCGGTTCTAAAATGGGATAGATCATATCTAACCTCCTATTGTTTCAAATTCAAGGATTTCTCCCTCCGTGGGGGGTGGGAAACGTTGGCTTACTGTTCAGAGCAGTTGTTTTTGTGTCTGTGAACATTAACTGTTAGAAACGGAAGAGCTATTTATCCTCAGCTTGCTGAAGAGAACAGTGGAATTTTCTCTTTATTGGTCTATAAATAAGCAATCCGAACACACCCTTTATTGGGAGAAGAGCCACAGCAACTCATTACGCACACCAACTGGCTCGCCGGGATCCCTGTAAGCATGCAGATGGAGGCAGAGACAAAGGAATGCCTCTCAGACTCACAAGTGTCGACGCCGAGGATCAACCAGTATCCTCTAAGTGAAGGAAAAATGTGACAGAAACATGAACATCTCTGTTGAGAGAAGCTAAGAGAAATGTCATTTAACAGCACCTTAGAAGTGACAAGTCCAACGGCCACTGGTTTCTATGTCATAAAACCATTCATGATCAGCCAAGTTCTGTGGGGCATTTGGGCTTTGCCTGCATAATACCAAACCAACTGATTAAGACGACGAAACACAAACAAGGACCTGTTCCAAAATTTCAGTTCAAATTCTGCAAGCCAGCAATCTGCTTGCATCAGTTTTTATATACCAATTATTTGTGGTTGTGAATATACAGAAAAGCCATTGAAAACACGTTAATGGCGTGGGCAATAGAACCCACTCTTGCTATTGAAATCTATTTAACTTACAAGTTTTAGCTTCTTGGTTAGACACCCCACAAAATAGATAGTCCTAGCAGGCAATCGTGTTGTGCAGCCAAATGAAAAGGGCGCCAATGTGAACAGGAGGAGAGACAGAAAACTTAGCAAATTGGAGACAACAAGAGTCAGCTGGCTCCCGTTCTGAGGAAGGCGTTCTCTCTGCTTGTTCTCTGTATGTAATATGAGCCTTACATTCACATTAATGATGATACCTCCTCCATCAATATCTTGGACTATTACCAGTGTCTGAGAGAAATTTTATTGGCTGCTGCAGTTCATTGAGAATTAATTGATATGACACACTTACTCTACATGAACTTGGGGAAAAAAAGTCTATCAAGTGAGTGATTTAATTCATTTTATGTTAATTATAAATTATGCCAGGAAACACCATTATGGATGGACTTGTTTCCAGCTCTCCAATTGCATGTGTGAGCAGTTTGTACTCCCGACACGCTGGATACTCTGACTTTGACCAACCACCTTACACCTTAGAAGAGGCATTCATCTGGCCTTCCTGGTCCTGTTAGCAACATGGCATTTCTTAAGCAAATTAAGCCAGGAGGAGGCAGCAAAATGTCTCAAGTGTCTTTATTTGTAATTTAACCAACAATATGAGAGATAACCTCCACATTGGGCTATTTAAAATTTTTTGCTCGCACTCGGTATATATTTCAATAATCCCCTAAATGTGTGAAGAAACTGCAAGGGAAGAGGGTGGGGGGCGGGGCCCCTGCCAAGTCAAATGGAAAATAGAAGATTATTTTAGAAGGAGCTCGTGAGGACTAGCTTGCGAAGGCGGCTTCCTGAAGGCTGTTGTTTTCATTTCCTGTACCATCCCGCCGATGAGCAGATTCTTCTTGATGCCCCTCTCAGCCTGCGAGGCTCATACTGTTATTAAAGGAAGCCCGTCAGAACCGGGTACTTGTTATTCAGGAGCTTAGCTCACATCATGGGGGATGGCATTTCTTCCCACTCGTGCTGGTCCACTGGTTCTAATAGCAACCTGGAGCTCCATTTCCCCCTTAAGAACATTGCATTTCATGTGGAATGTCAATTATTAAAATGCAGTGTCCCGTGTCTTACTTCTCACTAGATGAATTCATTTGCAAAACTTGCTAATTTATGCAAATGATCCTTAACCTGTAACTGCCTGGAATCTATTGCACTGTTTCTAGCTTTGGGTAGTGTTGGAGCCGAGATGGGGAGGGAATCCATCACGGCGGAATCTGTCAGTTTGTAACCATTATACTGGCTTTTGAGTTGTTACAAAAGAACCTTTACAAACAGGTTAAAAAGGTGGTTTTAAGTGGAAGCCAGACAACAGCTAAAGCTGAAAAAAAAAATCTAGAGTTTAGTTTGAAGATGGAATTGAATGGAAAGATCTGATACCGGTTTCTGCTGACACCGCTGAGCAATGTTAGACGCTAATGGCCTCTTCTCTTGAAACCAACTGGTTAATAGTCCAAATAGGATCCACCAGCTGCTAGCGGAGGCAGATTCATGAAGGGGGCAGACACATTTCTGCATTTTAGTGAATACAAAAACACAAAAGGATCCAAACACTAATCTACATTTTGTTCAGTTACATGAAAGGCAAGCAACTTCTTAGGGAGCGTGCGAAGAAACGGAAGGTAGAAGGCTGAGGCAGGAGGATCATGAGTTTGAGGACAGTCTGGACGGCCTAGTAAGATCCATCTCAGAAAAAACAGTGTGGTGGTGGATTACTGTGTTTTCACATGTCTGCATGTGTGCATGTAGAAATGTGAGGGGCAGAGGGGCCTGCGCGGCATGTCTGCACACACGTATATCTCATATAAAGTTTCGTGGCTCCTCTCCAGACTGATTGGGTTTTTTGTTTTGTTTTGTTTTGTTTTAAATAGATGGTTTTTTTAAAAAATATTTATTTATTTATTATGTATACAATATTCTGTCTGTGTGTATGTCTGCAGGCCAGAAGAGGGCACCAGACCTCATTACAGATGGTTGTGAGCCACCATATGGTTGCCGGGAATTGAACTCAGAACCTTTGGAAGAGCAGGCACTGCTCTTAACCTCTGAGCCATCTCTCCAGCCGGACTGATTGGGTTTTGGGTGTGATCACACATCACCAGCACTCTTTTTAATTAACATTCTGCCATTTTTGTCCCCATTGGCCTTCCCTTACTGATACACACGCTCCTCTTAATGAACAGTTAAAACAGCTTTCTACAAACCTTGGAGCTGTTTTCCTTTCCTCTTTTGAGGTCAGGGGAAGGAGTCTGGATTCCTGGCCTGGGTCTAAAATCACAGGACACAGATTCTATCACCTTTACTCAGTATTCTTTATCCCAACAAGTTTATGAAGGCTGGTTGCGCATCAGTCTAGCTGGAGAGAGCTAACCAGGGAAAAAGCTGGTGTGTGTGTGTGCTTATGTGCCTATGTGTGCACACCAATGTATGAGTGGTGAGAAGGGGAGGGCAGGCTCACCCTGGACCATCAATGCTAACTAGCCAGCGTCCCTGCAAACTTGTGCATCACTGGTAAAACTTGACTGTCCTTGCTCACCCTCCACTCACTGAGCGTAACCTCTGACTTATCTAGGTGTACACATACGTGGGTAAAAGCACAAGAACGATCCACTCTTCCAGGTGCTGAAGTTTCCCTTCTTCAAGTGTCCTGGTAGGTGCAAAGTGGGAAGGGGTATTTGGAAATATTAGAATAGATTCTTTAAGCTCTGTAGTGGATTCCAAATAGAGAGAAAAAAAGAATCTGCCTTGCATAAAACGTGCAATTTACCACTTCAAAGGATCCTTCCAAATTCCAAATTTTGTCAAGGAGCCCCTATCTAATCACTCACTTGCTCCTGTGTCTTTCAGAACCATGTCTCTTTAAATCTACTGAGGAAGATATTCCTTCTGGCCCACAGGATGCCAAAATGACTTGATGATTTATTTATGCAGCGCTTGGCAGCCCATAGTCCAGATTGTGGCTGAAGCTGAATTTTATGAGCCTTCCCCTAGTGAGTATATTTTAAAATTATATTAAAAATATATTTTTTTGCAAACCTCAGTCGTGTTTGGTCTCGCCTCAGGCCCTGACAACAGCATCGAGGGGACTCGGGAATTAATATCACTAAGGGCTTCCATTGGCTGTTAAGCTTTCAGTAGGAGAAGGAAATCAACACTATTCTAACCAAAATGCATTGGTGGTGAATGAGACCTTTCTATTTGTAACAATTTACCTGGTCATTCAACAATTCTTCATGGTGCTTCTTAGAATATCCTGGGGAATCATCTTCAGCGTAGGGAACTGAGATTTAAAAAAAAAAAAAAAAAAAAGATAAAACACCATCCTGTCTCTCCTGAAACAGACCTCTCTCTCTCTCTCTCTCTCTCTCTCTCTCTCTCTCTCTCTCTCTCTCTCACACACACACACACACACACACACACACACACACACACACACACACACAGAGGCCCCCAGGGACCCAGGAACCCAGAGACTGGACCTGGGATCTGTCTTAGAAGATGCTTGCTTTAATGGGTACTTCTCTAAGATTAGGTTTGAATACTAGAAAATCTGGTAAGACAGTTTCCTAGACAGTTTCAGTTTAGCAAACTCCAGGTCAAAAGGAGCTCATGTTGTAAAGCTCAAGTGAAAAGGGTTTAGAACAGAACTCAGGAGCTGAAGGCAGAAAGATTCAGACAACAGGTTCTGGAAACAGCTGTGCAGGTCAACATTGTCCATCTAAGCTCCTTGAAACCAATACTTTATTACTGAAAGAGGCTCAAGCCTCTATTATTTGGAATAAGGGTGCCAGGGAAAGAAGGGGTTTATCCATGAATGACAGGCATGAGAGCCCGCCATCCTGGTTAATCCTTACTGATGACAGTTAGTTTGTAGGTCATTATCTCTCTTGTTTGTTTGGTTTGGGTTTTTAGTCTAATTCACCCTTTTACATCATTTGTTTTCTATAACAATTATGTAAAGCATTACAGTAACTGAAGAAGAACTATCATAAAATATGGTAAATTTGATCTCTTTACCAGCTAGCCTTTTCCTTAAAAAATGCAGATACTTCACCATTTTAAAGGAAGTCATTTTTTGAGATTAAAATTATATTACGCCTCTTGCTAGCTGAAAATTTCTGGTAGTCCATTACTTCTTTCTCAAGTTTTGACTGTTTTTATGTCTAGTCTTCAAACTGAAGTCATGCCTTTAAAGTATTAAAAAGAAAGGAAAAAATACATGGTTGGGCATTGAGGAGGAGCCAGGAGAGATGGCTTAACTATTAAAAGTGCTTCTTGCTTTTCCAGCTCTCAGGACATCCTGCACCTTTAACTTCTGCAGGCACTTGCATACATGTGTGCATTCCCACACAGAGACATGAACACATACACATATAATTAAAATAAAATGAATATTTGAAAAAAACCCTATAAACCCTATGTGGATAGAGAAAGCTCACATTGATCTACCTAGCAGACTGCTCGAAGCTGCAGTTTGCTGAGCAGTCAAGTAGAGGATGAACTCAAGCCCAAAGACACTTTCTGGTTCTTATTGCTAACACAGAGAACTAAATCTGACTGCATTCAATTCTAACAGGAGCCTGGTACTGAGTCTAGAGCAGAGGAGTTGAGGGTCCTTTTTGTTTCTGCTAAAAATAACAACCAAGGACAAATGCTACTAGCCATTAGAACTCTGCAGATGCTCTGTCGATGAAGGAACAAAGACTTCGTCATTCAACTTAAACTCATTAAATCATTTCAATATCCCTTTTAAATACACAAAGACCTATTTTCAAAGCATAAAATTTCAGGAAAAATTTTTACACATAGAGGAAGAGATGTGATGTTAATTCAAGTGTCAAAGGCATTTTACTTAATTTGGTAGGTGCAGGAAATATACAAGGATATTACATAAAACATGAAATAGATACTTTCCTGCCTACTGAGTATCCAATCAATCATAATTCAAGGAAGGCCCCAAACACTGATGTTCATGTGGTTTATTATGAGTAAACTTTTGAGAGGTCATCTTTTATTTTGCGATTTTATTTATTTATTTTTTTATGTGTATGAGTGTTTGCTTGAGAGTGTGTCTATATACCATGTGCATGCAGTACCAGCAGAGATCAGAAGAGGGTACTGGATCACTTAGGACTGGAGTTACAGATGGTTGTGAGCTGCCATGTGGTTGCTGGGCATTGAACCTGGGTCCTCTGGAAGAGCAGTCAGTGATCTTAATTACTGAACCATCTCTCCAGCCACCAGTCAGTGGTTATCTTTTTTAAAGTCAGTATTACTGGGCTAAAGATGAAGCTTATTGGTAGAGTATTTGCTTAACACATGCAAGACCTTAGGTTCAATTCCCAATATAAAAATAAATTCCCACAAAAAAAGAGATAATTTTTCTACAACAAACTCACGAATCAGGCCTTTTAGTTAAGATTTCTTTATGAAAAGAAAAGTATGTCCATGTTCCAGTGAGGGCCCTTGAGAGTAAATTTAAATGAGAATCATAGTAATTTTGTGATCTAAAAGTATTCTGATGGGAAGGTTCAACTCCACTGGTGTCCCCTGGGTTAGGTCCACAGCTAAGATTTTTGCTGATCTCTTGGGAGAAACACACCACGGAGAATGTGGAAGACCTTTCTTGCTCATCTCTAGACAGTGCTTCCAAGACGATGACAGATTCTGGGCTTCATGGATACTGTGGGTCACACTCCGGGGCTCTGGGCCGCTTCATCTGCCTCCCACAAACCAGCTCCCTAACTCACTTTATATCCGGGCCTCCTGGAACACTTTTCTTCCTTTCTTCTTTAAAAAAAAATATTTATTTTTATTCTTTGAGAGTTTCAGACATGTGGATAATTTTTTTTTTGGCGTTCTTCTCACCTCCATTCCCGTCTTACTCCCCCCTCCCTCTTCCACTGAAACTTTTCCCCAGTAAGTTCTCTTCCTGCTCTCGTGAGTCTACACGGGGTTGCCTGCATAAGTGAGGTCAGAGGGTGACCGCAGGAGCGTGGGACTTTACACGGCCATACTTACATGGACTTAAACCTCTGAGGGTGTTTACCCTTCCCTCTGGGACCACACTGAATTATTCTCATCCCTTCTACAGGATGGCTGGTTTCTTCAGTCAGGATTGAGAATTCTGAGTCAAGTTTCTGCTGAGACTTAAAGTTCTCAGCAGGTCAAACCACAGGATTAAGGGGAATCTCTACTCTGGGAAGCAACTAAATCTAGATTTGCATCTTAAACTTCCAGCGTTTGCTTGAAGTTGGGCAGTTATTATACTATTCGAGCATCAACTTCCTTATTTGAGAAGTAATGGTGTCTGTAGAACACAGGAAGCATTAAATGAAGAAAAAGCACCTGGCATTCAGCAAGGGCTCAGAAGTCCGAGCTCCCTTTACTCCTTGACACTGAACAACCCTGCCCTGTAAATCCGTCTCCATCACATACATCACTTCAAGTCACAAATACGCAGAGTTGGTTTTATGAGCCAGCTTCATCTGACTGCATATTTTATCTGAAGTTTCCAAACATGTGGCTAGTATCATGAAGCAACCCTCTGGTGCCATTTTGAATTTCATTGTTTTCTTCTTATTTATTTTTCTTCAAGACAGGGCCTTACTGTGAAGCCTAGGCTGACCTCAAATCCATGATCCTTTCACCTCAGTGTGCCCGGTATTGCTATCTGTGACATCTTAGGATTTCTGTATAAATGGAAAGGGACAAAGTAGTGTTCATTTCCCTGGCTGGGCTGAAGTCAAACCCACTCACCTTATCACAGAAAGCATGGGATAATGGAGGATGGGGCCTCCATATACAATCCTCCAAAGTGAGATTAAAACCCACTTGGTAGCTCAGACCTCTTTGGATCTTTGACATACTAAAGTTACGATTCAAAAAGTGAACTCTTTGGAGCGAATGGTTGCTGAGTTCTGGTGCTAATACTACTGAAAATAAACCAAATTCCTTTAATTCATCCCTTATTTTCCCATTTGGGCTAGCCTTGTCACATTCACAGAGATAAGGGTTTCCTTCCATTTAATTAAGACACCGTCTGAAAAGCAGGATTCTGAGTGTACTTGGTGATTCCTAGCACAGCCTCCTTCTCCAACAGCTATCCAGACAGGATCAGTGTTGCCCCTTCAAATGTTATACAGTGGAATTGGGGAAAGTTATAGGTAATCCCTTCTTCCAAACTAGCTTGAAATAAAAATTAAATGGGCCTTGAGCGTTTGTGAATTGCAGTGTTTCATTGGGCCCACAGAACGCTAAGTGGAGCTCAGAAACAGGGTGTTAATTCAGGCCTAATCATTTAATTCCTCTCTGTTATGTGCTGTATTTATTGCCCTCCTGGATCTGTTTTCTATGGCCTGATAAAGAGAGTGAATCTCTGACGCTCAGTCAGGGACCGTTTTATTTATATCGTTAGTTAGTCCAATAAAAGCCCCAGCTTCAGATTCCTGCTGTTATTTTCGGTTTTGCAACCCTGTCGTTAACTATGAAAATGCTGATTGCGTTCGCATCTCCTGGGCTGGAGTTGCCTTGCTTGAGTGGTGCCTTGGAAGGAGCAGGGAAGGTCAGGACTAAACCAACTGGAGAAGGTTAAGTTTGGGGAAGCCAGATGCCAACGGGGAGGCAAGTTGGGGTTTCGGCAGCAGACAGGAGGGCAGGTGTGTGTCGTGTTATGAACTCTTGACAGTGGTTTTGCAAAGTAAACCTGGTCCCTTTGGAGTGCAGAGTCTGGCTGTGGGCAGGAGCAGTTTCCAAAGTCAGTGACATTAAACTTCACCTCGACTCTCTGCAGAGCGGGAATAGCTCTGCGTTTGGACAGAAGGACACATCTGTAAAGCTGTGTAGGTCTGTGAAGCAAAGGGGAAGTGATAAAACCCAACAGCATCCGAAATCACATGTCAAGCCCCTTTCTTATTTTCTAAGCTTTAACTGCGTAGTTTTATTGTTTCCCTAAGTCGCTAAAGTGTTAGAGAGAGATCCTGAATTGGGAAACAATGATGGGAATCAGAGGTCGCTTGAATTCATGCGATGGCAATTGGGAGATAACGTAGGTATGTAATTGCTAGTGCTTCCAGTGGAGTTAATGTGTCTCTATCCATGTAATAACAGATACTATTTCATAGCAGACGTGCAATTGGCTCATCTCATTGGTGTGTAGTGCATAAATAAGCAAAGTATTGTTGTCGTTTTAACACAAAGAGGTGCAAATGTTTTAAAGTTTGATGGACCTTTAGATCAGTCTATCTTAAGTTCACATTTAGCCAAAGAATGTGAAAAACAAACAGACAATGGCTGCCACGCTTTTGCTAGCATTAAATGCTTGGGGTGCTTAGCATTACTGGGTTATGATTGGGAAAATGGCCGAAATTGCAAAATTTCTTGGAAGTATATACACCAATAACTCTAAGTTCCCCCCTTTATTAAGAGATAAGAAATGCATTCATTTTGCCATCAAAGATTTGTTGAATACTTCCTGTGGAAGAAAGACAACCAGAGACTCAGCTCGGGCCTTCCAGCTCTGTGTAGAACCCAGCGGTTATGGGAACCTGACCTGCTGCAATATGGCAGGAAAAAGGGGGCAGAGGTGGCTACCAGCATCCACAACCCCCAAAGCCACCTATACTATGTGAAATGAATGATTCATCTGGTCATCCTAAATTCAGAGAGATGTACTTCGGTGTTATGGTCGGGACCACCGTGTGGGGGAAGAGTGAACGCAGAGAAACAGCACAGAGTGAGGACGCTGGAATTTATGAGCCATCTGCCTTGTATTAAACAGTCATAGGTCAGGAAGGCTCTTTCAGCCTATCATTGTGATAAAGGAGTATCAAAAACCATGTGATTGGACTCTGGAAAACGACAGAGTCAGGTCTTCTTGTCCCTAACCCAGTGCAAGTCTGTGTAGTCAAGGTAGGGAGGCGTTATATAAATGAATATATAGAGAGGGCTTTGATAATTTGATTTTTCTCTCTGTGTGTGTTTGATTCTCTAGTGTCAAAGCTTCAATGTTCGATCGAATTTTAATTAATAGGTAATTTTTAGAACTTGAAAGAAAATTCGGAAACACACAGGAGAACTGTAGAGGATAGTGACGACATTGGAGGTCAGGGGACTGGCAGGAGAAGAGGACAGCATGGTAGCAGAGGTTCAGCATCTTGGGGATGGGATGTCTCTGAAACAGATGACCTCCAGAGGGAAGCCACAGGATGTTCACGTTAGTGGACAGTCCCCAAGTGGGAAAGACCTTAGATACACAGTTCTCTTTGAAGAAGGCGAAGGATGACTGATGGCTTGAGGCAGGAGAAAGGTGACATTACCCAGGCTTTTATGAGGGTCGCCTGGTGGTTTTCAACAAAGAGTAGCTATTGTTGGCACAGGCATGGGCTATGAGCCTAGAACAATTGTCCAAGCAAAAAGGAGCGCTTACACTGCTCAGGAGAGTAAACAACCACAAGGATTTGCTAATTCTCTGGTGAATTAAGGAAACTATTTTTAAATGTCCTGAAGCATTCAAATAAACAAGTCATGGCTGTTCTCCTTGCTTGAGAAATATTCCAAATTCAACTTGGCTTTCAGCATGCATGAAAGGCAAAATTAGGTTCTTATGTAAAATCTAGTGTAGTAACTTATTCCTAATTGGTGATTGTCTTAGGTTTCTCCTGCTGTGAAAAGACACCATGATCATGGCAATTTTTATAAATGAAGACATTTGATGGGATGGCTTATAGTTCAGAGGTTCAGTCCATTATCATCATGGTGGGACATGACAGCATGCAGGTAGCCATGAGGAAGTAGCTGAGGGTACTATATCTTGCAGGCAACAGGAAGTTGTCTGGGATACTGGGCATGGCTTGAGCATATATGAGACCTCAAAGCCCTCCTGCACAGTGACACACTTCCTCCAACAAGGCCACACCTCCTAATAGTACCACTCCCTTTGGGGGCCATTTTCTTTCAAACCAACACAATGACCAATACACTTTTCTTATGATGTTGATGAAACCATTATTTTACTCAAGCAAAAATAAAGCATTCCCATGAATATCTAGCTTTTTCCAAATATCAATATTCTTTTTAAAATATGGTTTATAAAGCTGCATTAACACATCTTTGTATTTTCAATATGCCAAAGTTGATCGAATGAATATGAAATATGGGCATCAGTATAAAACACAGCATAGAATAGGATACTAGAGTGAATGAAAAATAGTGTTTTGAGCTGAAATTAGAGTCTTTGTTATAGAAAATTTTTTGAAATTATATTTGCCAAGGGTTACATTATTAGTGAACTCAACAATGGAGATTTAAGATGAGTAAATTGTATCATTCCTAGATAATACTGGGCTAAAGGCCAACCTGAGATAAATTAGCTTTCAGGGATACTAAACACTTCAGTATAAGTTGCCGCACTGGCTGAGTAAACTTCATGAATAGGCTTCTTAATACTTTTGGACCTTGGTTTTCTTACCTGAAAAATGGGTCTGGTATAGTGCAGTGCCAGAGAAAACCCAGAAGGTGTTGGTTGAAGGGACACTAGCCCACTCGAGCATCTGGCTCTGGCAGGCCTTGCCCTGCATTATCTCTGCCTTGCTGAAAACCATCAGGCTACATTTCTAAAGCTAGCCACCAAGGTGTAGCCCCTTATTCGGCTATTTCCTCCTCCTGAGACTGACTACCATAGTCCAGCAATCAAAAGCTCCCTTTGGCTCACCTAATTAACATGCCCAATTAAAATTAAACACCTCATCCTAACGCAGGGTTCCCCCTTTACCTCTATAAGCTGTCGTTGGGCAATCTGTCGCTTCTGTCTCCTCTCTATCCAGAGGCAGTCCTTTGTCCCTCCAGGACAAACACGCCTGCCCCTATAAATACCCCTTCCCTCTTTCCCTGGTCCCCTTCCCCTTCTCCCTAGTCCCCTAGCTCCTTTACCACCCCATCCTAGCCCATCCTCGCACAGGCCTCCCCTTCTGCTCCTCTTAAACTTACACCTGCAAGGTCATTTGCTGCTCTTTTCTGCCTGAGTCAGAAAGCAGCCACTTTAACTTTTCTTCCCTGCTTAGTAAAGGATCTCTCTGTGAAAGCAGGTGTGGTTTGTGCCTAACCCAGGGTCTGGGTAGAAGTCCCCACTGTTCGGGGGTCTCCATTGGTCTTGTTCTCAATCCTTTTGGTGTGTACCTGGCATTCTACAGCACACAGCATTTCCCTCAGGTCATCTGGCAACACTTCATGGTTTCCATATTCAAGTTACCTGTCCTGAGTTCCAACTCACCATATTTTGTGGCCCTGTCTTGGTGAAGCTGGCACCCAGAGCACACCACTTTATGGTGAATGAGCTAAGGATGCTAATATATGTAGTACTAGTCTCTCAGATAGAGATCTTGTTTGCATCCTAACAGGTTTCAAAAGGTTTGCTCCAAACTGTGAAAATGGTATTAATTTTCATTTACTCAACTGACTAGGGAGAAAGATTCTGGCAGAGAGATGGGGGAGGGAAGCCAAAATCATGCCTACACAGCAAGGCCAACTCTGGGGAGAGCCTGGCTTTCTCATCGTCCCTGAGTGACTCTATCATTATCAGCTGACACCGTGGCTGCCTCAACAGGAAGCCTCTTTCTCAGATCCCAGCTCTGCTCATCAGAGGCACTTTTCTGGGCAAGACACACGCCACGGCCTCTCTCAGATCCAGCACATGTGGTCGTGTTGGCTTCCTCGTCTAAGCTTTCTATAGACGCTACAGAAAGAGCTGTGTCCTGGTGCCTAATGTTCCACTTACAGTAAGAGCCCACTGGTACCTCCTCCTGTGTTATACACATGAGCATCCACTGACAAGCACGCTTCCCGTTGCCCGAGAGGAGAGCTTCCCTGCGTCTGTGAGTGATGAGCGCTTTCCACTAGAACCAGTCCAGCAGTGGCACTCACATCCTTCGGCCCTGGCGCCTACCTACAGCTGTGCTTGCTGAAGTGAGACTGTAATTTGCTACAGCATGCCAGAGTATTAATAGACAATTATTTATTGCAAATCTGAACCATTTATACTGTTTACTGGCTGACACAATGTAAAATTTTGATCCAAATGTTAATGTGTCCATGACATTGCATAATTCTGTTCCATGCATGGTTTTTCTCTTCTAAATGAATCGAATTTGCAGTACAAGGAAATGGCATTTTTAATGGATGAATGATTTACAGCCTCAAACTTAGAAGGCTATTATTTGTGTAACTAGGGGAGAATTGACTAATTGCAATAACACAGCAAATTAGACAAATTTAAGATTGTATTGGGAACAAATTCATGGGGAGAAAAATGGAAATAACCCACAAAGTTCTTAAATGGTAATTGAATAAATCTCACTTTAGCTTTCCAGGGCAATTGTATTTTGGGGGGAGATCTGGTACCTTTGAGGCCAAACTGACATAAATATTCAATCGAATAGAACATAGATACAATTACCTCTTCATAAAGAATCATATGTGTGGGAGACAGCTCTTCCAAATCTCCAAATCACCTATGCAAGTGTTTCCAGCAGTCGGGCAAAAACAAAAAATCTTATACCTATGTGATGTGCAGAAGAAAGGTACCAGGTTTTTTGTTTTGTTTTGTTTTAGCATATTTACCTTCTATTTGTTGAGCATGCATCAATAATGCCAAGGAAGAATGATTTCATAATAGAAGTCTTCAAGGTTTTTCAAAATAAAAGTGTGCATCAGCAAAAATGCTATCTTTTTCTTTCTGAGGTCTTCCTCTTAGGTTGTTTATGTCCGTTCCTGTTGTTCTGTTACCTCTACCCACAGAGAGAGGCCTGAGACAGAAAGTGCCTCAGCACAGCTCTAAGTAAATCTCGGGGGGCTAGACTGGGGTGTCAAAACTCAAGGACACGCAATGTGATGATTCTTTGGCATTGTACTCCATGGGGATCTCGTAAATTAACGATGAAAGAAAGACTGATTTGGAGGGGTGCTCTAAGACCAAATGAAATGAAAATGGTCTTCTCTTGGACAGATGGCAACTCCTCCCTCCCACGAATGTCAATGATTATTTCCTTGTTCTCCTCTCTGCGCTGGCCATCAGTAGTTATGCCCTCCCGGTTGCTCTCTAGAAATTGGCTAATCCTCTTTCTTAATGTGTAGTTTATTTTACTTCTTTCTGTTTTTCCACCTCTGCCCCCAACGATCGGGATAAATACACACATTTTGGTGTGGTAGGCAGTAGTCTGTCTGAACCCTACACCCATGTCTCCTTATCTTGCTTGGTTGTCCCCCTCTTCCCTAGTTCTCTTCCCAAACAGTTGGCTCACCCTACAAGGGAACAATAAGCTCTCATGACTTGTAATCCCAGAACAGATCTCGCGCTGGTCTCTAATGGTGAAATCTCTGTGTATTTCTAGTTCCTCTCCCCAATGGTGCCCTCTCCACTCTGATTAGCTCTTAATGATGCTTCAGGAATGGGGTCAGAGGGCATCTACCCTGGGAGGCCTCTGCTGAGCCTATGGACCAGTGGCCTGTGACTGCCACTCTCCAAGAGCCACCTAGACTTTCAAAGTTCTTATCACTGCATAGTTATGCCCAGCTGATGCACCGATTCTTTCACCGCCTCTGGAAGCTGGAAGCTCCTGGAGGCATGGTTGACTTTTGACTAGGTGTGGTCATAGAGTAAATACAGGAGGAAAAAGTAAAATATCTCATGATTACTTCTTTGTCTGGGAAGAACTTTTTAAAAAATGCTTTGTATGTTATCCCTTCTCTCACATAGACTAGTTTATAACTAAATCTAATAAAGCTACAAGAAATAACAAAGCAGAATATAATCAGGGTCCCAAAAAAGACAAGGTTCAATACTGGCTTCGAATTAATTGGGATTCATGACTTTAAAACCATCATTAATTCATTTCCTCACTTTGAAATTAAACTTGACCTGGAATCAAATCTTTATTCAAGCACTTATTAACCACGTGATCTTGGATGATTTACCTGACCTAAACCTAAATTTTACTAATTTTTAAAAAAATGAAAGACAATAATGCTTACCTTAAAAGACGCTGGGATGATTCAGTGAGATCATACAAAAAAAGGACCAAGTACTTAAGGAAGGCAGCAGGCAGTTGCTGAGTGTATTATTTCAAGGTGCTGCACACTACCTTCCTCAAACTGTACTGCAGGCTTAATTTCTCAATGTCCTATACTACAACAACTGGGAAACATCTTCCACTATGAGTCTTTTCTCTGTCTTATTAAAACTTTAGAGACCCGAGGATAGAAGCGAAGTTTACCCTATGCAGCAGTCAAAGACTTCTGTTGAATTTGAGTTGGAGAACTTGAATGAATCTGATTTCCTTCTGAGCAAGCATCCGTTGAGTTCTCATAAAATAGACTCTCTTGTAGTATCCTGCTTTTCTTCCACAGACCTCCATCAAAACTGGAAAAGCATCAGGGGAAGTGGAGAGCATCAGCGAAGGCAAGTAATGATGCAACAATTGGTTGAAATGGGAACCATCTGGCATCCTAAAGGTAGGGCCCTTGTTGGATCACAGGGCCAAGCTCTATTCTTCTGACTTATCCAATATGTGAGACCAAGACCACCATATACTGTTTATACAGGGCCAGGGTTTATATGATAGTTAAGAATCTGGACTGCAAAATCAGAAAAGACTCATACAACTGTGATTTTATATATACTGGATCTTTTACAATTCCTAATTCTTCAGCCATTGTACATGGATTATAAAACCCACCCTGCAAACTCACTCTGCAGGTCAATTGACATTATGCACATAACCCTTAACACAGAACTCAAACATAGATTTCCTTTTTGTTATTTTGCAGATACCTCTACTGACAGAGGTAGAAATATGCATGCACACAATCTGACATCCACAGAAAACCTGAGAGAACGTGGGAAGTAATTCTAGGCAAAAGAACAGAGTTAACCACAGCTTCTTGGTAGCAGCATTTTCTCAGGTGGGCTCTGTTTGCTAGAAGCAAGTGCATCTCATTTAAGAGAAGCTTCCTGACTCAGCTTTAGCTGCAAAAACTTTGCAGCCCCTTAAGAGGCTCTGCCACAAAACACTTAAATGGTGTTTATAAATAGTTGATAGCATGCTTCTTGGTGGGGGCAGGGACTCCATAGAATTGTGGCAATAAACATGGCTCTGGCTGGTACCTCTTCCATGAGGCTGGACTCTCAGAAAGCTATGGAATGAGATGGATCCAGGCATCAAGCCACAGCTTTAATCCTAGCCATATTGTTTAGCAAATTAAAAACTCATGTGGTCAGGAAAAGAGAGATATACAGTAAAGATAGATTCAGATGAAAAAACCTCTATATTGTTTATAGTGTGTTTAAAAACATATGTATGCTTGGCAAAGAAAAGAAGAAGGATAAAGTTCTTTTAAAAAAAAAGAGTAATTGGGTGTGGTGGCACACACCTTTAATCCCAGCACTTGGGAAGCAGAGGCAGGGAGATCTCTGTGAGTTCAAGGACAGTTTGGTCTACAGAGTGATTTCCAGGACAGCCAAAGATACACAGAGGAACCCCGTCTCAAAAAACCAAAAATTAAAAATAAAAATAAAAGAAATAACGTTTAAAGTAAGCCATGTAAAGATGGAAAATACAGAGAATCTGGATACTGTATATTATTGTGTTGTCTTTGAATTGTTTGATGACTGAGGAAGGAGCAACAGCTACTAAAAGATGTTTAATTATAAATGCTGCTGGATTAATCCAACAAATATATTTTGAAAATGTCTTGACTTCAATGCCTTTAACTCAAAAGGTAAGTTACCTTGGAGAAGAGGTTTTGCTTTTGTTTCCACAGGAAATGAGAGGCTGTGGATTCATTCTGGGTTAAGAAAAATCAGGTTTGATCAATCTCTGATAGGTTTGAAATCTCTGATAGGAGCAGATGGCCCAATGATCCAACATTTTAAAGGACCTCTGATGGAATTTCCTCCGAGTTCTACATCCAGAACAACCTCAAGACTGCTGGCTGAGATGATCAAGCCTCACAGAATATTCTAGTCAGGACTTGACCATAATCCCAAATTTTCTTTAGGTAATCGTAAGATTATCAGTGCCCCCAATCAGCAGGAGGTAGCCTAGAAAACTACGCCCACATTCCCCAAAAAATGATATGGATATTTGTCTTTGTTTAGAATGTTGGTTACAAGTTGTTATGGATAATAGTCTGAAAAAAAGAAAGCTAAACAAAGAAGATTAGATTCAGAGTTCTTGTTTTGAAAAAAAGGGGGGGTGCTGTGGGACAATGGTCTTTGCCCTGTAAAGATTCATCACTTGTATTGTTTTAATAAAATGCTGATTGGCCAGTAGCCAGGCAGGAAGGATAGGTGGGGTGACGAGAACAGAAGAATTCTGGGAAGAAGAAAGGCTCAGTCTGCAGTTGTCACCCAGACACAGAGGAAACAAGATGAGAATGCCTCACTGATAAAAGGTACCAAGCCACGTGGCTAACAGAGACAAGAATTATGGGTTAATATAAGATGTATGAGTTAATTAATAAGAAAGTCTGAGCTAATAGGCCAACCAGTTTAAAATTAATGTAGACCTCTATGTGTTTTCTTTGGGACTGAATGGCTGTGGGACTGGGTGGGACAGACACCTCTGCCAACACACCTCACTAAGTCTTCACCATTGTACACTAAGGTAAGAGTGCCTGTTTGGAAAAGATTTTCATCATTCTTTCTTAGCTGGGTACCCACTGCATACTCATTGGACAATGCAGTGGGACAAGTGTGCATCACACGTTCAAGAAATGGATCAGCAAGCCTCAGAGTCCTAAATCAGAATGCTTAGATGGTTCGGATGTCTCCTGAGACAGCCAGTTACAACTGTCAGTAAATGACATCTCTTAGTCTTGCTTTTATTGTGAACAGACCAAGCTCATATGTAAAGAGCATTAACAAAAAAAACTGTGGATTTTGACAAGTCAAGGAATATTACTTGGCTTAGTCTTCTGAGAAAAATCTCCAATTCTCTCCTGAGCAATTGTTCCTAAAGTACAACCACAAACACATGAAAAGGTTAAAGGAGAAGCACAAGGCCAATTTGTATTAGATTATATGGCTTGAAGCATGCACCACTACAAAAGGGGGCTTAGGAGCTGGAGAGATGAACTCTGCTCTTGGACTGGAGAGTGGTATAACCACCGGGTAACTCCAACTCCAGAAGATCCAATTCTTTCTTTTGATCTCCATGGGAAGTCCTCTTATCCCTATAAATAAAAAACAAGTCTCATTTTTTTAAAAGAGTATTTGTCCATCTTTTAAATATCTGGAGTAACACAATCATCTTATATGAACCATTTTGTATAAAGGAATCAAATTTTTTGATTTCATTAATGGAACAATGCCATTGATTTCTGCAACCTTCTTTAGAAGTTCTTCAGTTTTCTAATACTTGGAGCCTCTATATAAGGAGTAGCCAGCCCTCTGCCCTCTAGACTCCCAAGCTTCACAACCTTCCTGAGTCACTTATCTGGTTGATGCCCAACTTTGAACAACACAGGAAAACTGTTCCCTTTTGGTACTAAGTGTATTTCTTTTACTTCTACATTCCATTAAGAAGGAAGCTATAAACAGGAATATATTGGTCAAGAGCTGGTTTTTAACTATGTCCAATGGAAGAATTCTATGGGAGTTTCATAGAGCTGTGTCACTGATAAACATCAAGAGGAATTCAGATTTTATGTTATTTGTTCTAAACCAGAACATTGTACTTATTATTCATAATACGTGTTGAAAGCAGACACCAAAATGGCTCATTTGGAGCTTTTCTCTGCTTGCCTGCTAATGCACATTAACGCCAGTACACATTCTGTATTACAGATCCATAAAATGCATTTGCATAATATTGAAATTATAATCCCAAATGTGTACTAAAAACCTTTATGAAAAATTGTTACTGCTCAGCTACTATACAGTAGCTAATTTTTAATCTTCAGCCTCTCAGCTGCAAGTAAAGATGGGGTATTTTTTAAATAAAAATCTCACAAGTGAGAGCCTGCCTCCACTTCCCTCTTTGAAGGGGGCTATTGCGAAGGAGAGGAATCTAGTACCCAAAGTGCCAAAACGATCCTGGATTTCTGCAGATGGATGGTTTGATCTTTAGACTAGTTAAAAGTTCAACTTGTCTGCCTCTATCAGCAGAATAAAGGTTTCATGAGCACAGGGGGATGTGCCTCTTCCTAGCCCCTGAAGAAGCCATCTGGTAACCAACTAAAGTAGTTGAGGTGGTGGGAAATATTTTGCAGAGAATTCCACTGTCTGTGTATATGCTTAGCACTGTGATGGACTCTTGAGAAAATTACATAAGTGAACTCTCCTGATAATGAAAGTAAATAGTCCTCCATCCGGTTTCATAGAGGCTTGTCACCTGCTGAGTTTCATCCCTCTGATGGTGACCCTCCTCTGTTGGCTCCCACCCTCTTACAGCTTGCATACAAGCGCCATTGTGAATATTCATGCTTGAGACTTCAAAGGTTCCAGGTGAGGCTTTGGAGAACAAACACCACTAACCCACCCTTCCCACCAGGCCCATTTGATATGTGCTTTTGTAAAAAGAAATCTGACAGGTGCTTCGTAGAGCAGCTCCGTAAGAAAGGGAGCCTTGATTTCCTCTGTCATTCTTTAATGTGCATCTCTTGTTCTTGTCCCCTTCCCCTCCCCAGGGTCTCAGGAAGAATATATGCTCGGCTCAACCTCAGGTAGTTTTGCCTAGTTTACCCAACTGTGAAGGAAGAAAATACTCTCTGGTGATCTCCTACCAAACTACCGCCCATCGCCACTCTCTTTTAAAATAGCCAGTTGCAAGAAGAGAATAGGAAAAACCCAAATCAAAAAGGCCTACTGCCTGCAAGAAGGCCATGTATACTAGTGGCTTTAAGGCTTTCCGGGGAAACCAGGGACACACACACAAATCCCCTGCTTACTTTATTTGGAGCTCTTGGTCATTTATGTGTTCTCCATATGTTTGATTTTTAACAAGTGTTATTATATAGGGCAGAGTGCAAATTCAGAAAGTATAGTAGTTCAAAGTTATTTCTTATTCTTTGGAAAATATGCCCGTCTTCAATTTGTTTGAAAAAAAATGTAAATGATCATGTATTGTATACAGAAATCCATAGCTGTCTTCTCATTCATGTCTTAGAAATCATTTTATCAGAATGTGGAAAACCGTCTCTTTTACCAGAGATATGCCATAACTTGTTGAATCCCCCTTCTCCTGACATAGGTTGTTTCCATTTTATTAGCTGTTCTAGACATGACTACCCATGATCATTACTTCGTGAATTTTCTTGAAATGTGCGACTAAATCCACAAGATGAAATGCTGGGAATATAAGCTTAAGATTCAAATAAGTAGCCTTATTTTTGGTAGATTTTGAGAAATTGTGTACCACAGATACAGTAGCAATCACACTCCTTCCCACCCAGCAGCAATGCTGCCCAGGAGCGCCTCGGTTGAACCTTTTAGGAGCAGAGGTTTAGGGGAGGATTTTTCAGTCACTTAGGCTAGTAGGATGCCTGCTAGGGAGCTAGCTCACTCTAAGGTCATTGACAGAAAGAGCAGAAAAAGACTATGCATTTCTTGACAAGCCCAGTCAACAAGATTCCAACAACCCTACAATAAACCCAGACATATGGGTCTCTCATCCGCCGTGAAAAGTCTCCAGGAGGTCAATTCCGGTCTTCTTGGGTAACCTATGTGGGTTCCTCATGACTCTGCTCAAAGGGAGGGCATGTTTCCTTCTGTCTAATATAAATCCTCTCTGCATATATCTCCTTGTAAGTAAAAAAACATGCTAACATTTTCCCAGAGCAATACAGGTTTAGCTAACTACGGCGAGGGGCTGTAATTTCACAGCCCAAGTATGCATCCTATTTTTAAAAAATCATATATTTCAGAATTCTTTTAGAAACCTTTAGTATTTAGACAAGGAATAACATGTACTTTTTATTTTATCCTGCATTTAATTTAGCAATGGACTTTGTAGTGTGCAGGGGTGTGTGTGTGTGTAAAATTTGCACTACTCTCTTTCCTTCTTATGCACTATAGTTATAGAGTTATGGTATTTTTTCTTGTTGGCTGAGAGTAACACAGTTTCCTGAACAGCATGTCCAACGTTGGTTTTTGCTGACAGAGGCCACGTCTGTCATGTATAAGATGGCTACGGGTCATTTCTGAGTCTATCTTTCTCCTGCTGCCACAATACAATAACTATTTTAGGAACATTTGGCATCCGAAAAATCCCTGCACTGTGCAAATTAAAACATCTGCTTACACTTTGACACCCTCATTCTTCAAAGGTTAGTTGGATTTGTGGTTGCTTTGTTCAACAAGACTGCTCTTAGAGCCCAAGGATACACATTTAATTATTGGGAAGATATGTTTGACAGAGCTGTGGGAGAAAAAAATTACCCTTCATATTCAGACCAGCATTAACATTTTTATAGGACGAGATTGCCTGAGAGTCAAAGAAGGGGGGAAAACTCCAGGAAAATAAATATGAATCTATTTGGTCACCGGTTTCCCGCTGATTTACAAGATGCCAAACCAGTGACTCTTTGCTCTGCTCCCCAGAACTCATCAGCTTGCTGTTAAACTGGCATTCCTGATTTCTGCTGAGGTTAAAGACAGCAAAGTAAACTCTGCTTCCAACAATAAATAACGGAGGAAGTTATTCTTTCAGTCCAAACAGGCTTTAGATCACAGCAGACAGCTTCAGCCAGGTGCACTGAGCTGCGTTTGTCATTGCCACGAATGCAAAACATGTAAAGAATCTGTCGTGAATGCATTCCAGTCCAGGATTTTTGGTACCTTAAATATTTTCCCATCCTTAACTGCAACTGAGACATTGCCACCCGTCCCCGTCACCATAACGAAGGGCCAAGATAGCCTGCAGCAGCGCCAGCATCTCCTGATTGGTTTGTTTATTTACACCGGCCGTCAGTGCCAGGTAGCAGATTGTACACTGGAAGGCTTTCTGTAGCTCCAGCCAATGCCTGGTAATCTCCTCCCTGGGCAATGCTGAGATAACACATGTCGAGAGGCAGCAGTGGCTAGCACGCCAGCTCATCACTCACTAAACGCCAACTCCTCGCTGGCCCCCTCGCCGTGTAGTCTTTTCGTCACTAGATCAGAGACTGGTGCAAAGCTTAGCTATTGTTGGACAGGGAGGGAAAGACAGAAGATGAGGGAATCTATAATGCAAGCCGCAGCAGGGATTTGGTTAGGCAGGAGCCAGCAGGTGAACAATGGCTCATTTGCGAGGCTGCAGCTGGGTGTGTGTTATTTGCATACCGGGGACCCTGATATTTGCTAGAGTACCCACGGCCAGCTGTGTGGGCACACGGGTGGAGGAGCTGCTCTGCAGAGGGAGATGGATTCTCAGCGTTACTTCCTATCTCATTTGAGTACAAGTGGAGGGCAGGCCTTCTCACCAGGGACTTGCTGCAGAAAAACTGCGTGGCTCCCAAAATTTATTTGTCTTTGCCAAGTCTGTTATAACCAAATTTGTCTTTTCAAGATCTCACAAATTCCCTCGAAAGATGATTTAACAATTTAACAAAAACAGCAGCAAAATCAAAGCCGCGTGGCAAAGGGACAGACGTAAGGTTGAGACTGAAATGAGTGACGAACCTCGTAATGAGATGTGCATCTTCGGATATTAAGCGATTTCTTGGCGGTACTTTCCCAGATGTGATAGGATACATTTATTTTTGTGCTCATCTGAACTGAAATAATACAAATGAGATACTAAAAAGATATCATTATGTGCAGAAGTAGGCAAAGAATTTAGAATCCCAATTCTATAAGTTAACAGCTGTGCGAGAAGCAATTCAAAGCTGCTTCGTGCCTGCAGGTTGCCTAGGAACCTGTCTAGCGAGTATGGACTGGCTGTGATCTATGTGTGAATCCTGCATGTTGATAGTTCAAGGCTACTTTATTTCAGGCAAAAATAAATAGCTAGTAGTAAGAAGTCTGTCTCCACCAAAAGCTGCAGTGCGGCTGAATACATCCTCTGCCATAGTGCAATAAAATGGGATGAGTTTAAAACTACCAGATGGTACCCTGTACAGTGCCTGAAATAAAATATAGAATTAGGGTACCCCAAGGTGTGCACAGGAAAGGCAATTACATGAAATAAATGGGCCTCAGGCCTACAGAATGCTCAAGTATGCTACACAGGAGACATCAGTACATCTGGTGGACAGATTTTATCGCACACTGGAAAGCCATAAAGAACGCTGTTGACTCTCGGAGCCCCGTCTCACAATGACATTTTACCTGTGTTGGTATTCAGTGCTGTTTATTTTAAAAGGTGCTGTAATCTCAATGATGTGTTTTAAAAGCCTCCTTAACATTGTTTCCTACTCTGCTCCGTTTTGGGGGGCAAACATCGTTTTCTTCTCTGCTCCGTTTGGGGGGAACACAGATAGATAGAGCTCCAAGGAGGCTTCCTGGACAGATAGCCATGGTAGTCTCAGGAGATCACGTCTTGATTTCATTGATCTCATTACTGATGTGATTTGAACAATAGGCTCGAATTTGTGAGCTCTCCTCCATTTGAGGAAATGCCAACGTGTTTTGAATGCTCCTTCCCACATCTCTGTGGCTCTCCGTTTTCCTTCTCCACCTGTCCCACCCTTTTTCTGAACACTTTAGGGACGGTGACATTTTTCACCCCTGGTTGTGGCTGTTTTTGAGGAGCATTTAGGGTCACCGGCCCCTTTCTTGTCTCTTCCTCAGCAGAAGCAAACCTGTGAAAATGCTGTGTTTCGTTTCTATTGTGAAAAAGGCCAAGCAACGTGACATTCATTACCGTTTTAAAAGTTGCCGTAATAAAATCCTCTCAGTACTTAAAGATCGCTTTAGTGTCCCTTCTAGAATTCTTCCTTGCTTTGATAATTGGGTAATTGCATCCCCTCCCCCTCCAATAAATACTTTCACCCAATTAAGTTTAAAACTATAATAAATTTTAAAGAATTATGGTCTAAAAATTCATACCCTAGAAGCAGTATTCAGCATGAATATTTATCTTAGGCCATGGAGCAGTGCGGCTTGTTCACAGGCTCACACACCTTGCTCAGCAACCTCCCTCTGGAGCTGCCACCATGTTGCAGCATGGCTTCCCTGAAGCCGACTGAGCCCAGGCAAGACTAGTGAGCTCCCTCACTGCCAAGATGGTTTCCAGTAGATGGTCCTTGGCTCTCACGTCCTTGCCTTTCTTAGCTTCTAGACAGCATTCCCTTTTCCCCATGCTCTCCCTCATCCACCCATCTGTCTGTGGGCATCGCTAACGAGTGCCCATGGCTATGCTTGTGAATATTTACAGACATGCAGAATGAACAAGGCTTGAGCCAGCTCGCTTTTTGCTCCTGCTTGTTTGTTCTGCAGACCAGCACGTCTAGGTGAGCTGGCCTGGCCTATGTTATACCACCACGGCACTAACAGAGGGGAGACATGGAACTGACTTCAGAGGAAGATACAGTTCAAAAAGAGGAAGTCAGTGCTGTCAGGGGAGATGAGAAGGGACATACTTATTCTAGGGCAGTACAGACCCCCATCTGCTTTCCCCTCCAGTAGGGCTTCCTAAGACCCGCCTCTTCCTTCTAGCTATTCTGTCCCCTTCTCCCTAACCAACATACTGACTCATGCGTCCCACAAAGGCCCAGGTGTGTTTGCCTGGTTACTCTTCTGTCCACCATCATACTAAGCCTTCTCTCCATTCCCACAGATTCTTATGCAGGGCAGGTACTTGGTAGGTTGGATGTCTAGGTAGTGGTTTTTCAAATGACATGTGACAGGCGAGCAAAGATGTTAAATGCAAAAGCAGTGACAGAATCCACAGGTAACAGTGACCTGGGTACTGAGTGCCGTGGATGTAGAGTTGCCATGTAAAAACTTTAGCTCCATGGGTTCTTTATAAGTATGATTAATTCCTGAGACTATCAACAGAATAGTAGATTTAAACACTTAGGATCATAAAAACCTGAAAAGGAATCAGATCCTCAGACTTTTGAAAAACCTGGTATGTGGAGATACTTTTGGTAACAACCTGGAATTTCCTAAGGACAAACATCCTAAATTTTGAAACTTAGCAGCTAAGATGGAGCTAAACCAACCTGGAGTCTGCCTTCTTATATCCCATCCAGAAACTATATCATGGCTTATCCAGCCAAAATTATTGCTATGTTAATTGGTTTCAAAGATTCCATTTAAATAAATAAAACACTACATTCTAGATAAACCTCTCATAGGGTCCGGTGGGCCTATAATCCAAACTACTCACAAGAGAAGAGAATCATTAAGTTCAAGGTTAGTCTGGGCAACTTAGTGAGTTTCTGCCTCAAAATAAAAACTACAGAAAAGGCTGGGGATACAGTTCTGTGATGAGGCATAGAGTATTTACAAGACCTAAGAGAGGGGCAAAAAAAGTCAACAAAGAAGCATTATTCTCTTTGGGGTCTAGATGCAATTTTTTATCATCTTTGAATCTTTTTTTTTTAATCATTTCTTCTAAGGAAAGTAAGACGTTTCTGGCAAAGCAAAGTAATGACAATGGGCACTCTGCCCAGGACAGTCTTCTGAAATGTGCAAGGTTCATCTCCCTAAGGGCAGGTTGGGCCACAGGTGGTTGCTTGCTGGCCTACCTCAGTTGGTTTGTTGCCTGCCCTAAGGGTGGAATTTTCTGGAAAGAGCTATAAGACCAGAATTAGCCAAGGTTCCAGGGCGTCTCTCTTTACAGGGAAGTAGCCTAAGCAGGTGTGGAGAAAGGTCGTTTCCATGGCAGCCGTCACTAGGCGCACTGCCAGGGAGGCTGTCTGGCACTTAATTGGGCTGGATACAAGATGTCAGCATCTCTGAACGGCCCTGCTGTAACACGGATAATCTTGAGCAGCCTCCCACCACCCGCTCACACAGAGCAAACAATCGTAGCATGACGGGCAGATTGAGGGTGAATGGGTCTAACGCCCACTGCGGTCGATTTCCACCTGTGTGGACTGGGGAAGTCGTCCTATCTTCCATCTCTTTGAATCTCACGTTTCTGTTCTGTCCCGTAAACATGACAATTTTCTTCATGGAGCCAGAGTGAGAATAAATGAGAAAAAAACCACATTGTCAGGCTCATAGTTAAAACCCAAGGATGATTAGCTATTGGTACAAATAAAAACCTTCCAGACAAGGGCGAATGCATTACAAGCATGCAGGGAGTTGGAGGGAAATTCAGCCCTCTCGGGGGCATTGTAGAAAAGCTTAAGAAGGCAGAGAGGAGGAAAAATATGAATGGAAAGGCATAGTAGGGGTGGAGGGCTTACAGGTGGAAGGACTGGAATTAGACGGAATTCATTCGCCACCTGATGCCGCAGGGTGGCGGGGCTAACAGGCAAATATCCATAAGGTAAACACTCTTTGAGATAAACACAAACAAGCCAGGAGTGTGAGGGAAGCAGCGAAGTGAGAAGCCATTCTAGACGCTGCTTCGGTGACCGGAAGTGATGAGAGCGGCACGGTAACTGAGCAGGTTGTAGCTGGATGTGCCGAGTGGGCCGTGGCTACCAACACACAGCTGACTGTAACACCATTGTAAGGGCTGAAATGGGCTTTGCAGGGAAGTGTGACCTACTAGGAAGGAAGTGAGGTCAAGATAGCCCCAAGCTGTGATCACAGGGCTGTTCAAAGAGCATCAGACCTTCCAAAGGTCCTCAGAGACTGGAGGATCAAGTCTCAACGTGTGGATGAGTACTGGTATGACTGGAAGGGTTTTGTTCTCATGTTGGTATTGAAGAACAAAAGAAGCTTCCATAGAAAGCCTGGGATTAATAAAAGTGACATGGGATGTTGGCTCTTTTTTTAATTTTCAGGTAAAATATGAATTGCAGTAAAATATGAGCCATTGATTGACCTGGAGATAATTCCAAATTGTTCTAAAGAGAAAACAAATTGAAAAGATATTCTATGTATCAAAATCCACCAGCAGCCATGTTGTGTGAAACAAAACCAAAACTAGAATGTAGAGCCATTTCCATGCCAATCCCGCTACCTAAACAAACCTGAGATTTGAAAGGCAGAGAGATCAGGAAAGATCTAGCTCTAGCTAACGTCTCAGGATAAGAGAATGATTTTTAAAAATATGCCAGGCTAAAGATAAAAAGAGAAATAAAAAAGAAGTTAATCATCTATAAGAACAACCCCCCTTAAAGGAAAATTTCATGGATGCATAATATCGTTTTGGGAAAACCCTCCATTTCTTCTTCACTTTCTCGCCCTGCTGCCCTCCGGCACTTTGGTTTCATCATCTCCTTTAAAACATCGGTGGTAAGTCTTCTTTCCTGTGGACAGACTTAGTTATTCAATGTGTACTCAATGTGCCTCAGCAACACAGAGGGCTAAGTATTGGTAAGAGCAAATGCGGTTCTTGCTCTCAGACCTTACAGTGGGAGAAAGGTGTTTGTCCACAGATAAATATAATCCAAGGCAGGAGATCAATATTATGAATCCTATAAAGGTCGAGCTGTAAGGCTATGACATATGGAGCAGGAGCTGTGACTTCTCACCGGGTGGACTGAGCGGGCTACAGGATTCCAGCAGCGAGAGCAGGGATCAGGTCTGAAGCTCTAGGCACTGAGGAGTGGGAATGAGAGCTGGCACTCGTTTGGTGAACATCGGGCAGCCTGGTGGCAGGGAGGACAGGGTGCTGCAAGAAGCACATTCCAGTCGTGGAATTCTACACGATGAAGACGTTCTTCTCAGAAGTGCGGCTCAGAGAGACAAGATGGTGACGGCCGCGGCTAGACCTTTGGTTGAGACTGTAGCAAAATGAGCTAAAAGAGAGCAATTAGTTTTAAGAGATACTGGGAAGGGAGGCCAAAGGACCTGCTGGAGAGTTCTAGAGCCGGGTGTCTTTTCAGGGTCCCCGTCGTCTTTGATCTTTTTCTCCCAGATGACAGAGCTCAGCACTCCTGGCTCCTGAACAGTCTTCTGTTTTGTTTTAATGAGGATGAACGCTCCTGTTTCTCCTTGCAGTTATGAGTGGAAAACTTAATACGTGACCTTTGCTTAGAAATTCGGCTCTTCATTCTGACACTCATCTCTCCAAAGGATTAAGTGATTTATGTGACTTGGGTCAAGTCTGAGCTAAGTGGTCCTGTGGAGACAATGAGAGACTTACCTGCCCAGCTGAGTTCCTTTCCCCTGGGTGGAGGGAAGGGAAAGAGATCCCATTGCAGGTGTGTACAGATGTAAGCTTAGGGAATTGAAACGTTCCTAAGCCTTTCTTGGCAGGGGAACTTAATGCTTCATACCAGCAGGCAAAAAATAGTTTGAAGTTCTTTCCCAAGACAGTGAGTTTTAAATAGAGATTTGACGTGGAATGGCCGACATATAAATCTTTCCAGGCTTCCACAGGAAGTCCACATTTGATCCAACAGACAGCAATGAGTCTTTAAGAGCCATAATGGGCCTTCATGTCAGAGGGTATTTTATGGATTTACAGAATCTTTAGATATGTGGCTCTTGTGTGAACATGAGGGAAAAAAAGCCCTCTGAAAATTTTGCTCAAATAAATGAGAACTTAGTGAGCTATATTTCTTAAATTAAATGACTCAGCCATTGCTCACGTGTAAAATACCCAAGGGTCCTGGTCCACACTTGGGAGAAAATGCTCTGCAGCGTTTCTGTCGGAGAACAAAGCAGTTTGGGGGCTGAAGGAAATCACAAACTCCTATTTTTGTTTTCCACACTGCAAACTTAATAAGAAATATGTTGCCAAGTACAAGGTTTTCGGGCAGTCATTGTTCAGGTCACATCTCTAGTGACAAACACGGGTGATGGAAGCAAAATAGTTTTATACTTGAAAAACTCATTTGGGACACAGGTCAGTAATGTGAGAAGCCAACTATTTTGTCAGACTCATAACTAAGAATCGAAGCTAATTTCTCCAGAATTGAAAACCTTGTGAAGGTCTCGTTTCCAGCAAGGACTGGGAGATTTGATCCTCTCATGAGCCCTCTTCTGTACTAAAGAGAAAGAGGAACGGTTGTTCTTTGTGTTTTCCTTAAACGCTCGTCATGATATGGGATCCAAGTTCTCCTTTGCATTCAGTATTTGAAATAAAGTATTTTATTAGTATGTTGTAATAAATAAATTGTGTATGTGTTCATATGCATGCATGCATTTGTGCTTTTGGTTTGTGTGTATGTGTGTGTGTCTGTGTCTGTGTGTGTATGTGTGTGTCTCTCTGTGTGTATATATTTGTGTGTGTGTGTGTGTGTGTGTGTGTGTGTGTGTGTGTGTGTGTGCGCGCGTAGTGATAGTGGTGGTGATGGCAAGTGAGGATTGAGCTCAGCTTAGACATGGCAGGCAAACATTCTCTCCCTGAGTGATCTCCCCAGTCAAGATGAAGAGTTTGCTAGAGGGCTCATCTGTCACCAAGTGCTGCTGCTCCCTAGAGTCTCCCTTGTGACATGAGCTAAGATTTTGTCTCAGGACCAGTGACCAGAGCTTTTCCAATTGTGTCTTTCAGATAGCCTGAGGCCTAGGAGATCAGTGTTTTAGGATAAGATAAGATTTTTCTACTCTACATTGCTGTTACGTCAGTGCTGGCAAAGGGCTGAATGCAATGTTTCTGTCTTTGAGTCCTAAGGTGGGAGCAGGACTATACTAATAGCTATGTCTGGAGCAAAGTTTGACATTAAGGAAGGCCGCTGCCACTATCAACATCACTATGGCCCTCTCGGTCTGTCATATAAGTCCCCAGGAGAGATGCAAAGTTCTCTAGCTTGCTGATATGAGGCTTAACAGATTTCAAGACATAGACAAACAAGGAGTATTTTTTTTATCTGCCAAAATAACTTATCTTGCCTTGAAGTCAAATCCCAGACTGAAGAGCAAAAAACATCGAAGAAAAACATTCTTCTAAATGGATATCTTCAACTTCTCAACCTTGACACATGATTCAAATGATTATTTGAATCGTCAGGTAAACAATGGAGACAGTAGAGACCACTGAGAAGAGCAGCGGCTTAGAGCTGTGTTCCAGAGAGAACTCTCTGCAAATAGTGAGGAATAATGCATTGGAGCAAGAAAACATAATTACAGACTGTCAGGTGCTTAAAGCAAAAAATGGTGGGGCTTGGAAGATCTGTCATAATGAAAGTAGCCAGTCTAAGAATGAAGTTAGACTGCTAAGACCACCCATGGTGCTAACATACCTCCTCATGGCTCCAGACCTTGTTATGCCTTTGGTGGTCTCAGTACATGCATGACTCCTTCATTGTCCCAGAGATCGTTCATATTTTCCTGAGACTTGAGTTCATATGTCACAAGCACGGAAACAGATTTTAATGTGTGATCCACATCATGAGAGATTTCTGCTTCATTGATAGCTTTGGCACATGGATGTCTCCTCATCCTGTTCATAAAATTACCCAGAAACACCTCTGTTCTTTCACATTTGGGCTTTACCCCCCACGTACAGGTTGTAGCAGCATAGTGACAGCCCATCAAACATCTTCCCTTTCTTAAGGTGAGTAAAGTCAAAGAGAGGACTCTTTACAGCCAGGACCAATGCAGACTCATGTAATAACAATGATTATAAAATATTAAAGTATTACAGTTTATACCAAGCCTTAGCTTTGTGATGTGTGTATGTGTGTGTGTATCTAGGTGTGTATAGTCATTTTAAGTAACCTCCATGAAGTAAGGTTATAGAATTCCTATTAAAGAGAAAACCAAGGCTCAACAGAGTTTAAGAAACTTTCCTAAAGTTCTGTAGGTAGTAGGTGGCAGAGCAGGGATTCACACCCAGGTCTGTTTTACTTTGGACATCCAGCGCCATGACCTCTGGTCATGAAGAATACCAACATCTCATTATTTTCTGCACAGATGCTAATTTATTTCTGGTATAATCCCATGATGTAAGGTAGACTAGACCCATCCACAGGTATTTCTTCCATGCTAATTCCATAGATGAGGATAAGCCTATATCTCAAATCATGAAGGATTTTCATAGATTTCATCTGGCACGTGGGAGCTGAGGACTTAGCCAAGGATCTGGATTGGATGAACTCTCAGGCCCACTGCAGTATATTCCTAATCTAGATCCAGCATGAAAAAAATACCTACGGAGTCCTTCTTTCTAGAACTGCTGACTAGACCTTGGGTTCCAGTCATACGCTTATGACACTCACAAGACAGCAATCTTTATAGACTTGAGTCAGATGATGTTCTGTGATATGGCATCAACAATCCATCAGTTCCCAGAGTGTTAGCGGTCATGTCTACCAAAGAAAGGGCACTATCAGCCAAAGCTCTAAAATCAAACCTACACCTACCTGCTACAGTGAATTGTTGGCCAAAAAGTCATTTGGTCCCAAGTGGAGAAGCTACTTCTGATTATCAGTTGCGAGCATTACAAAGAACTTCTAAGAAGTCTGATGGCATAGAGAAAATAAACAAAAGATTAATATCCAACATTTATATGCAAGCCATACATCATTAATGATCATTATGGAGAGCTTGCTTAGTTCAAATGAGGTTCCAGAAGACTGGAAGCATTTATTGTAGCACCAGTATTTATAATAGCCACCCTGGGGAACAACAGGCCCATCAACGTGACATAGCTAATATGCAAGGTAATAGAAATAAGTAGAGGTGAAACAGAGCCACACGGACACTGAATTATCTTGGGAGTCAACTTCCATGCAAATAATTAGAAAGTGCCCTGCTTATTAGCAGAGTGGAGAGGACATTGCCTGAGACACCTTAGGTCACATTTTAACTTCGTATTTAAATGGGCACAGCATGCCTCCTCTGCTTCTTAAAATCACAGCAAGGAATATTCAGTGCAGTTGACAAAGGACAAAGAGCACCTTATGAAATCCAAGGAAGATGCTCATCCACAGTTGGGAAGCAACATGATTCCAGCCAAGAAGAGGGCCAGATTTTGGTCCCTGTCACTGTGCAACATTTCCCAAACCCCTTAACCTATCCTTTTGCAGTTTCCTTGGCTGTGAAATGTGGACTCAAGTGGCACAAGAGTGTAAAGACTTCATAAAAGTACCCTGTGAGGAAGTGATGGGAGAAGGGGATGCACACGATGCAGTGGGTTGAGCAGCAGGCACAGAGGATGTTTCACTCCATGGGGATTTCAAACACTGCTCAGGCAGGCCCTTGAGAAGAACCCTTCAGCTCTAGCCTATTGGTGCTTTGCAGCAGTTCAGAAAAAATGAAAAGAAGTAGCCTTTAAATGGCCTTTAAAAAACATAGAAGAATAATTATTTCAATTTTAAAATATTTCAGGTAAAACTAAAGCTTCTAAAGCCATTAATGCTGCCTGCATCCCCTCCCTACCCCTGCCTCCCATGGGTATTATGGTAGAAAAGTGATTGGGAATTTGATTAGTCAGTCACTGTATTAGTTACTTTTCTTGATACCATGACAAAATATCTGACAAACGTCATTTAAGAAGGAGGGAGTTGTTTTGGCTCACAGTTGGAAAGTACCCGCCATTGTTTTGGAGAAGTCATGGGGGCAGAGGCAAGAGGCAGTTGATCACTGTGCATCCAGTCAGGAAGCAGAGAAAGATGAAGGCTCATGCTCAGCTACTGCTCTTGGGTGTATGGAGTCTGGGACCCAGCCTGTGGGATGGTACCATCCACACTGAATGTGAGTCTTCCCACCTCTGTTAACCCATTCTAAAACCTCCCTCACGGACACGCCCAGAAGGTTGTGTCCTGAGTGATTCTAGATCCCATCAATTTGGCCATCAGTATTAACCATCACAATGATAATTATTACTAACAGGTATACAATTATTAGTCAAGTATGTACTATGGTTGTCATGTTGAAATGAAGGCTTTTTAGCTTTATTGCTGTATAGTTTACATATATATTTGTATATTATATACTATATATACATATATACTTGTGTGAAACATGATGATTATACTGAGGATTTTGGGGGGAGTGTTGTGGTGCAGGGGACTAGTGGTGAAACCCAGGACACAGTACATGTTTGGTGACACTCTACCACTGAGGTGCACCCCTAGCCTAGACAGATGTCCTTCTAAGTCTTGTAGGAAGTAGGTCCAGGAAATTTAAGAGATGGTAAATTAAGATTCCTGTTTTCACATATGTGCAACTGATGAAGATTATCCATGGCTAAAGTTGTCTGAGTTTTATGAAGCTTTAATTTTTAAAAATTCATGGAAACCTCAATACTTCTTTAAAAAAAAATCAGAGTATTGTGATATAGCGGTCCCTTGCTCTCTCCTATTTAACAAAAGCTTTCAGTAGGCCCCTTCCAAGAAAGCATTTTTTTCCTCAAAAGGATCTTTGTGAATCTTTCCTGTAATCATTCCCACATTCCCTTCCATACACATACTTCCTTCATCTTACCCTGACTCAGGGAAGCTGCATAGAACAACTCAGCTGTTTCGTCACACCAAGTAGCAAGTGGTCCTAAGAGTGATGTCTTTCCCCCGCTTCCCCTACTATCATCCATGGTGAAGACAGGCTGCCTGGGGTCAACCTGTGTCAACCTCAAGGACAAGACAAATGGCCCAGTCCTAGTCTGTGTTGTGTGGGGAACACAGCATTCCTGATGCCATTACTGTCTTTTCTTTTCCTTCACATTTTAACCGGAGAGCCCCGTCGTGCTAGGAGAGGCCGTCTTCAAGCTCCAGGTGACAGAAACTCTAGAAAGACAGACAGCAGACGGGACCTGAGCTGGAGCGACGTGGACCTCTTTTCCCTATCTGGGCGAAATGAACAATGTGAGATAAGCATGACTTCACTTTCCCTTCCTTCTCCTTTCTTTCTAGAGCTTTCTCAATTTCTCTGATGATTTGCATGATTCCCAGATACGAAAGAGCAGCTAGGAAGCAATGCTCTCTATAGGATGAATAGCAGATATGACCATTTGTAGTGACTTCACAAAGAACTAAGGTTTCTGCTTAGTTAAAAGCTTAGGTACATGGAAACCTTTTGTTCCTATTCCTAAGGCTCATTCCCACATTTCTGTTTCCTATGCCCAGTCCTCCCCAGCATTCTCTGGCAGCAGGGAGGTGAGGGGCTCCCAGGCTATAGAGCACTGGTTCTCAACTTGTGGATCGTGACCCCTTTGGGGGTCACATATCAGTTATCTTACATATCAGATATTTACCTTACAATCTGTAACAATAGCAAAATTACAGTTACGAAGTAATAAATTTTATGGTCGGTGGTCACCACAACAAGAGGAACTGTGCTAACGGGTCGCAGCGTTGGGAAGGTTGAGAACCACTGCTGTAGAGTATCAGAAGGTCACAGTGGTGACCTCCCTAGGTTAGCCTGCAGCACTGTGGTGACTCTAGTGCTGACTGGCGAACTGGGGCAGAGAAAAGAATACGGGCATCTGGATAGATGCCTGGGAGTGGTGCGCATTACTCCTCCTCCATTCACAGGCAAAGTGTTTCCCCAAGGAACCTGGGAATTCGAAGAGGAAGTGTGCAACCCCCAGGGGGACTGAAACAAAAGCAGCGGAGCAAGAAAAGAGACTTCCCTTCACGTGCCCTTCACAAAAGGAACATTCCTCCTGGGAAGCAATGGGGTCTCCTTGGCTCTTGAGAGGGAACAAGTCAGAATTCTCAGAAACAGTCACAAAAGACGAGTCGGGATCGTGACAATGTGTGATAAGCTCAATATTAATTATGAAAAAAGGAAATGGAAGCCATTAGAAAATTCCCAAGAATAGGTTATGCAGGGACAGGAGGAAGGCTTTTAACACATAGGCAATGCTCCTCCATATTTCCCCAAACAGCCCATGAAGCTGGTGGGTCCAAAGCCCTTTATGTCACATTTAGTGATAAAGGTATTTACTGAGTTTGGGTACATACTTAGCACCACACTCAGCCATCTAGAGAAGGCTTCCGTCCTTAAATGAAGACACCACACGTAGAGATAGTGTTCGTGCAATCAGGAGCGGATTTTGTCCTCAGGTGCAGAATGTGCACTTTGACCCTTCATTCAAAGTGGGAAAACTCTCTGGCTTGTTCCGAAAGTGAGAATCTCAGAAGTGTGACATTAAAGGTACCTCAGTTATCAGGGAAGTTGCAAGGTTTTGGGGCAACTCGTAGCCCATTGCAAGCCCAGATCTAACACTTTATAGAGAACAGAACCAATTCTATGGGAGACTGTGTTACAGTTGCAAGCATTGTGCAACTTCTTATGGGTTTGGAGTGAAGAATAGAAGGCAGGCCTAGAGCGAAATGAGCTGAGTTGGGAAAGGGGAAATAGATTCAGATGTAAAAAGCAGGGCTCTCTGATGGGCTGAAGGACTGACACATGGAAAATGTAATGCATTATTGACAAACACGTATGCTGGCTGCAAAAATAATTAACACGAGCAGAAAAGAAACAGGAACGAAATGGACCAGAAAGACTTTGAAAGATTGAGAAGTGGCCGCTGAAATTGCCAAGCTAATGTCAGAGAGATGATTAAAATTTTCCAATAGGAAAGGTGAATAGGTACTTAGGAGAGTATGGTGTAAACCAAGAGAGAGTGGATCATTATAGGAATCTGCACGGAGGTACCAATCAGCATTTTATGTGCAACTTTGCTGTGCACATTTTAGCAGATGGAGGAAGCTCTTAAAAGCTGATAGCTAAACCAAGTCTGCCTGCTTTTCTGTTCCATAATAACCATCCCTGGAATGGGCACTTGTTCAATGCATAAGCAGTTCCTACAATAGAATTTTAGAAATACCAATATGCTCACAAAGGAGAGATACCTCCAGAAACCTAGGACCCAGGGAGAGGGAGGGAAGGGAGGGACGGTTCAGTCTATGTGTGTACCTGGATGCCTGGTACTCATCAGACTTGCTGGAGACTGAGAAACCAGAACTCGAAGTGAAGGTTGAGTGACAGGAAGGAGGAATTCTACTGACAGCTGAGCTGTACCCAAGCAGGCAGGCACATGCAAACACACTCCTGCAGAAACTGTATTGCTGCAATAACAAAAAACAATTAGATGGCGGATTGTGTGTACGCTAAAGGAGAATAATTCTTCATGATCAGAATGACTTTTTCGCTCATTCAACAGAAAAAGACTCTTATTTTTTATTTGTTGGCAAAGCCAAATTAGAAAAAATATATATCTTTACGACCATAGGAGACAAATGAGTGATACCAAATATCACTAAAAATGCTATTAATCTACAAGTGATATAAAATTACCATCTCAGCACAAAGAAAGCCTATATAATCTGAATTTCCCTAGGATCATAAAAATGAATGAGAAGCGAAATTGAGAGTAAGTGTGCTTTTGAGATGCAGTTAAGAGTTCCATGCATTGTTAGCAAATGCGGCCAGACAGAATGGTGATTTACCTTGAATAGAGACAGAAAACTTCCAAACAGGACCAAACCACCCTCCCACGAGTGTCTAATGACACCTTTGAGGATATTATTCTCCTTCCTTCGATATTTAAATGTGCCTGATTAGCTATTGACTTTATGGGTTATTCCGCTCCATTTCAACTGATCGTTTCCTATGTATTCCTGAAGCCAAAAGTAGCTCTGGGCCGAGTGAGGATGTGTCAAGGGCTGAAATCGAGATGCTCTTCTTTGTGTAGCAGGTGCCTGGACGACCCAGGAGGAGCACAAAGGATGACTGGCTCTGTCACTAAGGGACTGTCTCCACATCTGAGTAAAGCCCACTTTCAGTTAATATCATCATCTGGCCCTCTGGCCAGAGCATCAGGATAGCGTGGAGATGGTGGATACAGGCTTTGGTTCCACAGGTGCCGGGACAAATCCAGGCTTGTGGGGGTCTAATGTTTGAGTTTCTAGCACACTCTTAAGAAACAACAATTTAAAAACATGGGTACCAGATCAGATGTGAAAGGGGAAATTTGTCTTGAATGAGTGAAGAAATCATAGCATCAGCAACTTCCTAACCCTGCCACATTGTAATGCCAAGACACTGGGTGTAGTGGCTCAGGCCTATACTTCTGGCACTCATGGGGCAGAGCCGGGACAATCACCTTCGATTTGAGACCAGTCTGGACTCAGACAGTAAGTTCCAGGCCAGAATCTAGCAAAAAGAAAAAACACAAATAAACAAAATGAAACAAACTGAAAATATTTTAGTTTAGTGTAGGGTTTTTTTTTTTAGGTTATAATTTAATTACAGCATTTCTTCCTTCTCCTTTCTTCTCTTCAAACCTGTTTCAAATACCCCTCCCAGTTCTCCTTCAAATTCATGGCCTCTTCTTTTAGCAATTGCTCTTGCATGCGTATATGTATATGTATGTGTATATGTATATCTGTTTATGCATATGAATTCCTTAATGTAAACTGTTCAGTCAGTATGATGTTATTTGTATGCAACTTTTTGGGATTGATTGTTTGGCACGGGACAACCAATTGGGTTACTCTTCCCTGGAGAAGGCCCCCCTTTTCTCCGTTGCCTGTAGTTCTTTGTGTAGGACTGAGGCTTCATGGGCTTCTCTCATTCCGGTCTGCCATGCCATTAGTATCACCCTTGTTCAGCTCACATTTGGGCAAGCGTGCTCTTCCCATGTAGTCCTCACACTCATCAAGGGGGCTTCTCTTCGTCACAGAAGGAGGCCACTCCTGAAAAGTGCAACCGAATATCATCCAGAGTTGTGGAGCGCAGTTCCTCTGGATATGTTTACAAGATAGTCTAGCACCTAAGGCTCAGGGAACACTGTGGAAGAGGAGGTAGAAAGATTGGAAAGAAAGAAGAAAGAAAGAAAGAAAGAAAGAAAGAAAGAAAGAAAGAAAGAAAGAAAGAAAGAAAGAAAGAAAGAAAGAAAGGAGGAAGGAAAGAAAGAAAGAAAGAAAGAAAGAAAGAAAGAAAGAAAGAAAGAAAGAAAGAAAGAAAGAAAGAAAGAAAGAAAGAACCAATGATTTTAAGGACTTGAGCTAAAGCTGTGGGATTCAAAGACTTAGCAGTGAAGAGGCTACGCTGGAGAATTCCCTCAAATAAACCAGGAGGCAGGCATGTCCGTGACATCGGTGGCATGAGCACAATGGGTTTTGATCATTTGCCAGCTATAGGGTTTGTGACTAATGTCTTAACTTTCCTAGCAGTCCTGGTCTCCCCATTGATCTCAATGAATGTGTGTGGTGATACTTAGCTTTGCAGGATGTGGAAACCCCTAGCCCGGTGCCCTATGTATGGTACTTAATAAATGCGATTTCCTTCCTCGAGTTTTACAATATGGGCTCTTGCATTTTTTCAGACAGTTTTCTATGGTGCCTTTCATCTTTACAAAATGGTCCATTTATGTAACGTGAGTTCCTGCTGGAACCCAAGAGACCCCATTGTTTTTAAATTCTTTCTAATTTCTGACTTTTTTTTATCTTCTTCACTCATAGACCCAACCCTGAACTTCTACTTCCATGTCATAGTGCCTGTTCTGTGGGGTGTTGACACTAACCCTCGGAACAAATGAGCTCTCAACATTAGGTCATCTCTTTACGTAGCTTTTGACACTCAAGCTTCCTAGAAAGAGTGATTGCATACCTCTAAGAGGAAGTCTGAAGCATCATGATAGATAATTCAACTTTATCTCATACTGAGGCTTCCCCAGGCGATGTGCAGTTCTAATTTTGACAATGACTGTAGGCAGAAGTTACATATCCAATGGTCTATGCCAAAACTGCCTATGCTGATCAGGTGATCAGCCCGTGGCTATTTTAGATTCTTTCTCCTGAATTGGATGATTTAGCGCATTGGGTACCCAGAAACCTACTTTCCTTGACCTCCTTCCAAAACATATTCATTTTAAGGACCAGGGGAGGGTCTTACTCATCTCTTGGGTGGTGAGTGCATCAGAGTCTATTTATTTATTTTAGGTCAACTTTCTGATGTTAGTGATCAGAAGCTGGGAGGAGAAGCCCTAGGAGCTTGGATCCTGGATCCAAATGAATTGATTAAAAGGTAGTGATTCCCTTCAGATCCTTGGCCTCACTCGTTCTGAAGTAGTTGCTTCCGAAGATGAAAGGAGATAACTAAAGTTCAATGAGAGGACTGGTTGGGGTGTGAAAGCGATAATGTGGGTCTAATCATTACCAGCAATGTCCTCTGCATGCAAAGGGACAGGGTAGCATGTAATGAAATCCTTCAACTCCATAGACATAAGGGAACAAAGGATGTATTCTTAGATGTTAACCTTGAGCAACTAAGGCATGTATATGGAATTAATTCAGCAACTTGAGTTCTTTGAAGTTAGATGCTAACTAAATTTTTCTAGATGTTTCTTGTTGACAAATGTTTGGGACACAAAGTGTGTACCCGGTTTGTTTTCTGTGGAATGCCCATTGAGTTTTCTTGTCTTGTAGCAAGACCGGTTTTTATTACGACTACTCAAAAAATCATCGCCAACTGTCAGGGCATGGTGGTGCATGCCTGGAACCCAAACCCTTAGGAAGATGGAAGGGTCAAGAGCATCAGCTATGTAGCAGATCAGGTACAACACATGCACATAAAACCACTGATAGATGACGAGGACATATTCTTACAAGGAAAAGGTCCTTGCTGTGACTCTAGAAATGAACAGACACTAAAAATAACTGGAAAGTTGAAGCAATATAAGTAATATAACACAATGCAGTAGTTTATAGATAGAAGAACCCGGGCTCAAGTTACCAATAAGACTCGACTAAAGAAAGTCAGCGCTCAGACCACCTGCTATGACATGAATGTACCTACTTCAGATTCATGTGATAGAAACTCAGTTCCCCAAACAACAGCACCGAAAGGTGGGCCTGTGCTGCATGGGATGCAGGCCACTACTTGGTTTGCAGACGTGAGTTTTCTCTCCTCTGCCCTGTAAGAGGGCTACATCTTTGATTTCCTAAGGACCCAATATTCTAAGCACCATCTTGGCAACAGAAAATCCAAGTTATAACCTGCTGCTGATTTGATCTTGGACTGCCTAGCCTCCAGAACTAGAAGAAATGAATTCTATCCACTATAAATGTTATGCCACTGGGTATTGTGTTTGATCAACATGAACTGAATTAAGCCATCAACACTAGCTTCCAGGTGTTCTGATGTCTACCGGAAGTCAAGACACAGAGTAATATTTGTATGTCACACTGGAATAAACTGGAGGGGACTTGAGGACATCTACATTAGATAGAAAGAAACATTTACAACATTTCCTTTCAACTTTATTATAATGATAACAAAAAATAAAATATAGAACATTAGCAATGGATATTAAATATTGAATTTATATAAAAGCTCAAAATAATTTTGCCCAAAAAAATTTAATGGAGAAGTTGATCTTGCTTCTGTGCACATAACTATATACTAAGTTTTATGTCTGAAATGGCTTCAAGCAAATCTTGATCAAGTCTTTTTAATGATCTCTTCAAATTCTTGATAGTCACTATTGACGAGAAACTTTGTTCGTACAAGTAGGTGATAAAAAGTTTAAAACCATTTTTTACAGCCATTCAAAAATTTACAACAGTTGAAATTATCTTTAAGGAATCGGGGAGCTCTCTTATATTTTTATATTTTCTTCGACTGAGGCAAACGTTAGAATATCTTGTGGTGATGAGAATGGGTTTCAATCCAGATCAACTTCCACATCCAAGCATCTCAACAGTAAAGTGTCTGGCCATGCAGAATGTGTCCATGATGCTAGAAGCTTTGCTCTGCTCCTGATGTGGGCTCCATTAAAAGGGCACACCTACTGCAAAGGATGGTTGGTCAGCGCAGGTATATGTGACAGAGCAGGTGCAGGCTGCTTTGCGACCTTACCTTGCAGGAGTCCCGCCTCGCCTCCTTGCTCCTCCAGTTTCCCACCTTCTAGCTCCAGGCTAGACTAGACCTGTGCCAGCTCAGCATCACTGCAGACTCTACCCCGCATGGTCAGCAGTGGGCTCTGCAGTTTACTCTTTAAATGGATAACAAGGAGTACCTCCTTTGGTTAATGCACAAGTTCATGGAGGTCTGTGCATATGTGATGAGTGTGCACATTTGTGTGTGAGTGCATGTCTGAAGACCGGAGGTCCTCATAGAGCGTCTTTCTCCAGAGCTTCTTTAGCGTAGTTTTTGAGGTAGGACTCTCCTTAAGCCTGGAGCTCATTGCTTCAGTGAGGCCAGCTAGCCTGTGAGCTTCAGGGATCCACCCATCTGTGACTCTTGTCCCGACCCCAGTACTGAGGTTGTAGTTATGCCACAACCTTGTGCCTGACCTTGGTGCTAAGGATCAAATTCATAGCCTCTTGCATACATGGTAGGCACATTAAGAAGTCATCTCCCCATCTGCGAGTTCCTTCTTGATTGTTCCTGGTGCAATTGAAGATGAGGTCATGGCATTGGTGGTCTGCAGAAACTGTGAACAAGCTGTCTGAGTCACAGTCTCAGACTGACAGCCACCTCAGAACTTCAGATTCCCCCAACTTTAAGAGCCAAGGGTTCACTAGTTCACAGCGTGCAAGGAACTCTTTCGTGGCATAGATATCAGGGAGGCCAGACCAGACAGATGATTAGCAGCGTCTGCAATGACAGTCCAGGTTTAGAATTGGACCATTCCCCACTTCATCTGTGTTCCTTCCCCTAAGTAATGGGACCAACATACTGACTGAGATAATAGAAAGGGTATCTCAGCTTTACAGATATGCCAGAAATGTGGTACTCTTATTTCTCATACAACAACAACAACAAAACGGCCCTGGAGTTCCCAACGATTACATTCAGTAGACATGTCGTTCTACAAACAGATGAAAAGTAAAACCAGTGTTACACCCACTGTGGGGTGGCAGAGGTGCTGAGGCCTTCTCCCCAAAATGTTCAGTGTCGGTGTGATTGAGGCAGCTGATCAAGTCCAGCAAGCATCACACTGTGGATAGAAAAATGAAAACAAGCAATTGCTTTTATCATCTCTTTTTGCCCAAATTCCATTTGTCATCTGACTTTGCATGTGCTGCATCCATTCCAGTTCCCCTGGGCCGAGCAGTTTACGTTACAAAGAGCAGCAGCCTACACTGAAAGTGCCCTTCTTCCATCTTTCTTCTTAAAAAGAAAATGCGTTTTCTTCCCCGAGCTTGGAAAGAAGTGCTGAGTGGGCTGCCCTGCGGTTTCTGTTTATACTGCAAGCAACCACAGCACAAATCAGCACCAAGTTTCCCTTGATTTCTGCCTGGAACAGTATTATCCTGTGGGGACTCACTCTGGGGTCCAGAGGGTGATGTATAACTTGCTATTACATGCTTATGCCCAAGAGGGCAATTTGAGCTCTTCCAGCGCTACCAGCGAGCGAACAGCGATGAGATGGGAGGGGTACTAGGTGACCACAGTCTTGTCATGACTCATCAGCATCATGCGTTTGCTGAAGTCCTACTATGCTGTGCTAGCTCTCATCACTGTGGCGATCACCTGCGAGAAACAGCTTGAGACAAGATCTGCTTTGGCTTGTAGTTTTAGAGGTTTCAGCACGTGATCAGCCCGTTCTATTGCTGGGGACCTGAGGTGATGCCGAGCATCATCTTGGAGACAGAGTGAAGCAGCTCGCCTCCTGGCAAGCAGAATGCAGACAAAGACAGAACAGAAAGGAGCCCGAGGCAAAATATAGCCTCCCAAGACCTGTTCCAGTAACCTACTTCTTCTGTCTAGACCCTACCTCCAAAGTCTCGGGCACCTCGCTAATGCCACCAAACCATGAACCTATCAGTGAATTAATCCATAGTTTAAAACAGAGCCCTGTGATCAAATCACCTTTTAAGAACTGAGCCATCAACTGGAGACCAAGGTTGAATGCATGAGCCTTTGGGGACACCTCCTATTCCCTCCATATGACAAGGCATGTACAAAGCCATCTAGTGAGTAGCGTGTACTAAACACTATGAACTAAATCTATATTTTTAGTCCAGTTCAGAATGGAAGAGATAATAATAAATATTTATTGAAATTTTCCTTCATGCCAAGCACTAAATCAAATGTTTTATATGCATTGTCTAATTAAACCTCATTATGATCCAATGAAGACCACATTGTTATCCTGGTTTTATGTCTAAGTAGATTATCATTCCTGAGATTATAGCACCTCTATGAGAACATTCTCACTAATTACTTCGCCGACTGCAAGTGCCTTTTTCTCCATCTTGGCCCTTATTTCTTCTCTTCATAATCCTTCTCACATTTTCCGTTTATTTATTGGACTCTTTTTCTGTGTCTCTCACTAGTGTAGCATGCTTCACGAGGCTAGATGGTGTGTATCTTTTGTTTTAATGTCCTAGCAGAGTCCTTAGACACATAGTAGGATCCGAACGTTAGCTGGATGAGCGAACAAGTCAGTGAATTCATAAAACTGAGCTGAAGAAGTTAAATGACTTTACCAAGGTCGTGGAGCCCATGAATGACGGAACTGACAGTGCCCGCCACTGACTCTAAGCTCACACTAAGCATGAAAAACTCTTCTAAATATGTATAAATACCACTCAGGACTCGAGGTACAGGTGTAGGAGCAAACGCAGAGCATTCGGGTGCTGTGGCCTGAGAGGAAACTCCTATTCTGGCCTGCTGTCTGGAGCTACATTCTGTTTTACGACTCTGTAAATCCAAGCTGGAAATGTTGAGATTTCTCCTAGACATAGCAGTTGGTACCTCCTTACTCATCTTTTGGCCCTCTCTCCACCACTCGTCTCTGCCTCCCAGTGGATGTCGTGGTTATTACTTATCACCCACATCAGCCCGTACATCACTTTCTCCAGTGTAAGGCATGGAGGGAATGGAAAGATGATGTCATAGACTGCTTAAGCTAGCATGTAAGCTGGAGCCAGGAAGGACCATTCATTACCCAAACTCAATCCATTATCTCATTTTGTTCCCAGAGCTATATAGCCACATGTCAGTTTTTCCCACTGATATTGGACTGCTTTGAAAAAGAAGAATGAATTAGTGGGCTTTTCTCTTCCCCTGGGCTGAGAGCATCAAACAGAGAGCCTAGTGTAAACTGAGATTCTGCTTTCGGTTCCCGGCCACCCATACTCAAATAATCACACAAAAATGCTATTAATTACAACACTGTTTGGCCTATTAGCTCAGGTGTCTTATTAACAAACTCTGACATCTTAAATTAACCCATTTTTATTATTTTATCTTTTACCACAAGGCTCGTGGTTTGTACCTCTTGCTTCTTCAGCTACATGGTGTCTCCACGGCTCTACCTTCTTTCTCCCAGCATTCGGTTTAGTTTTCCCACCTACCTATATTCTGCCCCACCATAGGCCAAAGCAGCTTTTTTACTAACAGAATACAAAGGGGAATTCCACATCAGTCTGGCCCTTCAATAAGAAGAGACACTCAACAAATATTTATTGCCAAAGTAAATGGCTGATTGACTGGGTGAAAAGAAAATGTTCCTCTTCGTTAGCAGTCAATCTTTCTCTCAAGTTCCTTTAGTGAGAAAAATTTTAATGGGAAATTGTGAGTCACTGTGTTGTAAATATCATGGTCTCTTAGGCAGTGTTCAGTTGTTACACTGAGATTGTAGTACCTTTTGCTCTTTGTGGGGGGGGGGTAGAGATTTCCCAGAGACAGCAAGACTCCCTGAAGACAACCACTGTTTCAGTATTCACAAGCCAGTGAAAATTTAAAACCTGTAGATGATATTCACCAAAATGATTTTAAATGGAAAAAGAATAGACTATGGAATTGACTGTCACATACTGGGGGAGACATACTGTCATATACAAGACACATACTGTGTCTTGGAGAGGGACTTTCTTGGGTTAAGTGGATTCATTTTCCATATACAGGTCATGGGGTGTTAGAGAGTGTTTTTTAGAACTACTATGTCAACATCATTCCTGTGTATTCCTTGGGTTTTCTATAAAGCACCATTATCTGAAAAGGATGCTGGCATTCTTGGTGGCTAGGAAATTGTCCTTGTATATCCACAACTGCTTTTCACATCTTTCTCTTAGAATCCCTTCTTCACCCCTTCTCCCTCTTTTCCCCCTCCAGTCTCCTTCCTGTCTCTTTCCTTTCTACATAGACTCATTTCTCTTTCTTCCACACACACACGTGTGTGTGTGGTGTGTGCACCTGTGTGTGGTATACACACACCAAGTCAAGGGGAGGACACTAGGTGTCTTCCTCTGTTTCTCTCCTTATCCCTCTGAAAGAGAGTCCTTCACCCAACCTGGAGCTAAGCCAGTGACCAACAAACTTTCTTAATGCTTCTGTCTCCACCCCACCAACAGCACGTGGGTGGCACATACATGAGTCGTCACATCCAGCTTTACTGTGTATGCTGAGGGTCCAAGCTCAAGCATCCTGCTAGCACAGCAAGCGCTCTTACCAATGAACCATTTCCCCAGCCCCTATCCACTTCTCTGAACCATTCCTATCACTGGCCTTGCTGTTAGGAGACTGTGAGTTTTCATTCAGGAGTGACACACTGAAATTTCTTGGAGTTGTTTTCTTCCAGGAGGGCTGGACCATATGTTGGGACAATATGCAGTTGAAGAGACAATTTTCCCCAGCATCATCAAGTCAACTTCATGGATATTGAAAGTAGAAATGGGATCACTTAGACTTTGAGCCATGTGTATAGAGTAACTGCAATGTCTCTGAGGCTTCATCATTAAGGCTGTCAGTGCAGCCCCCAAATGTCTCACAT